>JARJCX010000553.1:0-47941 GCA_029282285.1 Mycena rebaudengoi
CAAGAGCGTATATTCCGACGCATTTGTGATTTTTGCCTACAGACCATTAGCATGCATGTAAGGGCTGCGAGGGAAAGGAAGACAGACGTGTAAATGGGTTTTCGAGTCCATCTTTGGAACGGAAACCCAGGACATTGTCGCCTTGAGATCCAACTCCACGATGGTAAAGTTGTGGGCCTCGCCGTCACTGGGAATTGTCACCAGTCCAGGCACATGGAAAGTTGCGGTGATATTCCCTTTAGAGCTGACTGTAGCAGTCGCATATTCCATTTCCGATGATTCTATGGTGGCACCGTATTCATCAGCGATGGCACCGCGTGTCGGGGCGCTAGGCCCCAGCGACAGCGACTTGCGGGACTTCGCACTGGCAAAATACATGCGATGTTGAAACTGAAGATTCCAGGGCGATAATTGGGGCAAGCCAAGCCCGAAAGTCGGGTTAGACGTTTCCAACTGTAGCGGAACGTCATCCCACGACTACAAGTTGCCAAATATTAGTGATTGAGACGGCGACAGGAGACGGATTCTCGCCTCTCCCGTGCTCTGTGTCACACCCGCCTTATAGATGAGCTTGATGGGGTTCGCCGAGGAATCCATGTCGACACGAATATCATAGAACGCCTTCCATGAAGCTAAAGGTACGGCTAAATGAGAGTAAGTAAGTCGCAGCGGTGGGGCTTTCCGGACACGTACCATAGATCAAGGCAATCTCGACATTTCCGGCCGCCTGAGCGAATACATTGATAGCAGCCTTGACACGCAGCTTGTCGTTCTCATGGGGGACTGCGATCCTCACCCGTTCTAGCGTGATTTCGATGTCGATGGCCTTTAGCTGCTCGCTCAACTCCGCCTTCTTGTCGTCCAATTTCCCTCCAGTAGAATCATAGTTATCCATAACATTCTCGAGTTTCGAGACCTCGAGATGCTGAACGGTCAAGGAGCCAAGATACTGCTCCAGCGACGCAAGCGATTTCTCACATCGCGCGAGTGCGCTGGAGATCTTGGCTTTCTTTCGTAACAGGACAGTCAGCTCCGGCGACGTGGTGGGGATATGAACCCCTTTAGCACTCGACACCGTTACGTCGTGGATGGTAGCCGCGCCGCGACCTTCGACCCTGCAACAGTCGAAAACTCAGGACATGGATCAAAAATGCTGAATATGTCTGCTCACCGCAGAGATTCCGCCTCCAGGACATTTGGCAAACCCGAGATGTTGACTTGGTTCTGCCCAGTCTTGACTTCAAACTTGTACAACCGAGTGATCTCGGCGCGCGAAGAGTACAGACTGACTCCGATGATCTTGCTGTCCACAACGGACTGGAGGTCAACAGATGAGGTGGGCTCGAACGCGGGAGGTTTGTCAGTGGCCATGGATGTCAAAAGGAGGGTTATGGAAGGGAGCCTCAATTGTGACTATTTTTTAGGGAATCGATTGACACCGCTTTGAATACCTTTCTGTCAAGACGCTGCCAGGAGATGGGGCTCGATACTGATGTTAGTGGTCGATACTGATCGCCGATACTGAGCGGAGTTTGAAATGTGCACGTGTGTCGGCCCGACATCCGCTATCCGCGTCGCGTCTCGAAACGCGTCAATTCAGCGTCTGATAGCCCAGGGGAAAATGAGACCATTTCAATATTGAAGAGCATAACCTGAAGTTATAAAATTTGTTGGTTCACAAGCCTCAATCCCACAGTAAAACCATTGTTATCCCTTTAAACGTGAATGTTGCGTGAATGTGAACCACTATATTCACACTGCAAGGTACTCTGGCGCTACAAAGCAGGCTGGAGGAGTGTGCATGTAATATATATGTTGTTTGACTCAATATGCACTTGACCAAGGTCGGATTTCGGGTCGCCTGAACAGGCTGCCCATAAAGTTGATACGCGGGTTTTTCGACAAGTACACACAGCTTCAGCCTCGAAACACGAGTGGGGTGGATGACGAGGAGCAGTTCAAGATGCCAATGTGTGATTTCCGCCTGCGGAGAATTTTTTTAAGCGGTTGGGTCGTCAACTTGATTTTGCGCGTGATCTTGAGAGCCAGATTCGAACTCCGCTCAGTATCGAAAAACTCCGCTCAGTATCGGACGATTGATGGCAATTAATTGTGCTCATATCTGGGCATATTGAGTGCCTCAAATATTCAAGCGTCTCTGACGCGTTTTTTTGAGCTCGCTCACTTTTTATGAGAGTTTCCTAGCACCTGGGAGAGTATTCTTAGCACTTTTTTTCAGTATCGAAATACCACGTGAAGCTCAGAAGCTTTCGCCAAATACGCCCAAAGATTACGCAATATTTTAATTTCTTTATTTCTTTATTTTATTATTTTCGCCCACCAACATCAGTATCGAGCCGGAGATGGTGACAATATTTGACTCCGACGTGATCCTATCATTTTCGGCAACTATGATGGTTCGTTTGTATACAAAAAATATTTTCCGCGCGCGCGCCAGGAGGTTTCTTAAATAAAGGGTACAAGTGCTACTTTACTAGTCTACTACGAATGGAACGACAATGCACAGTGTTCAGAAGGAACAACGACACTAAACAGTGCAGGACTCAGCGGCGGCTTTGACTCCCAAGCAGAGGAAGTCTGTTGGCTGACAGCAGAAGGCCAGTGCTCGGCATGACCATGGCCACACCATCGCCACTTTGAGCCCCGTCAGGCATCGGAGCTCGCTGGGGGGGCTAACTCCATCAGCATGCCGACACGAACTCGTCGGGGTCAATGATGACCGAGGGGGGCCAGAGTCTTAGACTCAGACCGGATACCGAGTCGCAACGTCGTCTTGGTTCGAGGTCGGCGGCTGGGTGGAACAGCGTAGACGTGGGTTGTTGAGGGTTAAGTATTGCGGATCAAGGTGGGTGCTGACGCGTACTTACGTAATTGGACACAGGACCAAACATTCCCACCTATGTCCGCGGGTTGATCCGTTCCTTCGCTGTACTTAACTTGCGAAACTGGATCTCAGTATTTCATGACAAGAACCAATGGGAATGCGTGGGGAAATCACGTACGGACAGACCGAATCAAGACAGAATGCTGTTCTCTTGCTGTTCTCAGACCTGGTATCCTTCGGAACCAAGAATAATAATCCATAATATATATAGTGCCGGTTGTGGGAGCTGAGTCAGGGTCGCGGGGGGTAATCGTTCTATTAATGAAGGCATTGGCTCGAGTACCGCTCCTACTACTTATTCTAGTATAGACTCCAGTTGTACCTTGGATCGGTTGATATCATCCGGATTTGACTTCATGCGCCCCTCGAACATATTCTCAGTCTCCTCGTGGCTTTCAATTCGAACTGTGGGGCCACCATCGAGTCGCCCAAGTGGTATTGTCGTTTCCATGTGGCGACTGGTAGATTCATCCGAGCTGCTCCTGGCATCTGTACTAAAACGGGAACTCAGTTCTTTGCGTGCGTTGAGCGTCCACATGGCCGACATGGCGTATAGTTTTGGGAGCATCATGTTGGTTAGCTCGACGAATAGCAGTCTCGCATCTTGAGAAGTGGACTGAGCGGAAGACTCTCCGGCGATGAAATTGGCCAAGGCGCAGAGAGTGACCGGTACCGCCGACTATATCGTACAGCTTTCGTCAGGAATGAAACTCGGGATGATCGAGCTTCATACCTGGAAAACGATCCTCATACGTTGGTTCAGTGCCCCCGCTACTTCCGCTTCCGCTTCCGCCTCTCGTGATCGTTTCTACAAGGCATCCTTAGAACTCGAGAAATAATAGAAAATTGTTCACCGACCAGCAAGAAATAGATTGTTGTTGCAGATAAAATCATATCTCCCGTAACCACTGTTCCGTAATGAATCGGGCCTGGGATATCATGAGACTGGGGCCCGAACTTGGAACGAGGATCATTCGAATCTTACCCCAGATTACTTTGTCAGTAGGTTCGTGGTAATGCCCGACAGTCTGTGTTGCGAGGTCTCGGAACAGCTGACCAGAAAATATGAACACAGTCTGCGACGCCCGGATAAGCAAGGCAGATAATCAATGTCAAGATTCCCCACATATACTATCCCTGATATGAGGCCAAAGACAAAAATCAGCACAACGAAGGCCACCAAGTAAATATTGGTCGATATAATCTGAGGACTCAGATCAGCGTCAATAGTGAGAGGCAACGAATTTAAATACCCAGAGCCTCCGACAGAAGAATACTTGCACAGAAAACGCGATTATTTCCCCTATCAGCGCAGTGCTTTGGGTCAGCCAGCTAGTGAAGAACATGGTGGCTGCCTGCTTGACATCCATGAAGTATTCGACGTTTTGGACCCAAACTAATGCACTGCGAATCTAGTGATTAGCGACCTTTGTTAAGAGTAGTAAAAGGAAGAGAAGGGCATACATTGCGTGCGCGCTCTTGAAGGTTGTCGCAAGGCACAAGCCAAGAACAAACAGCTTTAGGAAGAGAGAATCCGACTTGTAATACTGAGACCAGTAATTTGTGAATTGTGCGAAAAGAATCCCTTGAAGGATGAGGTCCGCGTGTGTACCGAGGTCCTAACTGGTCAGCATATCGATGCTGAGGAATCACGCCCTACTCACCCAACCGCCGAGAATATACGTTACAACTGGGAGAGGTGGCATATCAATTGAATGGCGGGAAGAAAAGAAAAGCCCTCACAAAGGCATGAGCGGAATAGCTCTATCCGCAGAATTCTGCAAGTATGGCAGGCAGAATGATTCAATCGACCGGCGTCGGTCCGTCGGCAGAATCGGGCAAAATTGTTGGCGGGAATCAATTAGAATATTGTGTGAGTGGCACTCGGCAAAATAACTTATATGGTGGTCAAGTTCTAAAGATTGGCCATTGTTCCGATCACGGATACTGCCGGCCCAGAATAATTATAACACCATGAAAGCCACTGCAGTGTGTTTATATTTTAAGATCTAACGTTAGGCTACAATTAAGTTCGTTTGGCCTTCAATTTGACGGAGTATTGGGCATTCAGTGCGTCTTGATTCAAAGAATAACTGCCCTCGAATCACTATCATGTTGCAACGTCGTGTTTTGACAGTTCCGGAGTTGGCTCCCCGTGAACCTGTTACTTCAGAGGCACCTCGGCCGACGGCGAACTGGGAGAGATGTGAAATGGGACACGGAGGTTGGGAACGCGCAACAGGATCCGTTGAAGTACAGTCAAATCCTCCGGCATATTCCGTAGTACTGTAATATTTCGACCAAAGGTTCAGGTGACGGGTGACAGAGGGTCGTGAAGTGAACAAATTTCAGGTGGGTGACGGTGACATTGCGGAATTTTGGCCCCAAAACAGGCCAAAAATCCGTCAAAAACGTCCCCCGAGCGTCCCCTTATGGGAATTTCACACCCTAAGCGAGGTATGAACACCTCGCAAAAGATGTTCACGAGGGTGACGGTGACATGGCGTGAACCTTTGGTTGAAATAGTATAGTACTAATACACCTATAATAAACTTCAATCGTGCTTGACAGTTCGGCTCCGGCGAGTCCTCCGCGCTTGCAAATTCGCGTAAACCAAGGGAACCTGTTACCTCAGAGGAACCCCGACGGCGATCTCGATTTGAAATAGGACACGGAGATGGGAAATTTCCCATTCAAGTCAAATCGGGGATATTCCGTAGTATGCATACACCCAGTTTGACACTCCTCCGTAAATCCAATGAAGCTGTCGCTTCAGAGGCACCTCGGCGATCTCGGAGAGATGTGAAATAAGACGCGGAGGAACGCGCAATAGGACCTGTACGCATTGAAGTACAGTCAAATATATTCCGTAGTATACATACAATATGATACAGCACCATTCATCTCCCGTTCCAAGAAAGCGTGAAAATACTATATATATTCTTTATGTAAGAAATAAACAACCACCCACTTTCGCCGCCACTAGTATGATTTCTTCGTGAACATCCACCATCCTATGAGGGGTCGGACGGTGTCGTGCGGACCGGAGTCACTGGACGTAACGCGAATTCCGACGAGACCTTGCTGCCACTAAACTTTTTATTTTTATTTTCAACTTTTTAGTTTTGTGACTGTTGGTGGAAAATCTGAGTCTCAAAAAATATTATATTCGCACAGCACCCCGGAGCCAGGCAGAATCCGACTTGCGGCATTGATAATGAGATCCGTGTCCCGTCAAATATACGTATAATGTAATGCATATGAGCATAATATTCGCCGGTATTTGTCTGGCAGCTGGGGTTGAAGAAACTTGAACTTTGGTTCAGGTTCGAGATGCAACTCGGACCAGGCGGCCGTTCGCTGTTTGATGATGCGGGCAGTGTTTTTTCTGACAAATAGATTCCCTGCTCACTCAAGTCTGCCTTAATAAGAGTCGCGCCGTTCCGCTGCAGTTCTCCCTTCATTCTCTCTCTCCTCCCTTCAGAAATAACTCCTGCTCAAGAGTCAAGAGTATACCCAATGTTACTGCGCATCGCTACCCCTGTTGAAATAAAGGCAGCCACGGCCTTTACTCGGGATATAGCAGAAGACCCTCGCAAACGCGCAGAGGATTCATTGAAAATCTACGGCTTAAATACGCAAAAGGTAAGGACTTATTAGTACGAATCAGGCGTGATTAAAGCTATGAGCGGCGGAGAAAGAAAGAATGCAGGTGGTGACAGCATTCTGTGAACCATGAAGTTGAACGCCGTCAATGACAGCGAGCGGGCAGCCTCGAAATTCCCACAGCCCTGAGAGGCTAGCGCCCACTCGGAGACCGAGTTACGGGCGCTTATTCAGATGAACCTGTCCGTCGTGGGAGAAGACGCACTGGAGCTTCATAAGCCGGGATCTTTGGGGCGATGGATAGCTCACCCTTGCCTGCACTCAGTCGTCAATGTCCCCAATCCTTACCATCAAACGCCTCATTTCAAAGGACGGGACAGAGATCATAGCGGAGGCCACAGGAGACTATTCGAAGCCACATATTGTCTTTGTGCATGGAGGCTCCTCCAATGGAACTGTATTCGACCCTATTTTCAAACTCGCAGCGCTGACCGAAAACCTGTACTTGGTACGTTACGTGTAACTTCAGTTTTCTCGTCTCGGGAGTTGAGCTGCCTGCCTCCAGGTCAGATACGATCTGAGAGGGCACGGTCGAAGCGGCAAGGTAGAATCGTGACTCCTCCTAATATTGAATTCAACACTTCGCACTGACATGGACTCAATAGCCACAGAGGCCCGAGGATTACGAATCAATTCGTTACGCAGAAGATTTCCAAGCCGTTCTCGACGCTTTCAAGCTCAAGAATCCCATTTACGCCGGCTGGTGAGTTGTCCGCCGAATACATGTCGGGTTGGCTCGCTAATGGGATCTTCAGGAGTTTTGGGGGTACGTTTAGAACATATGTTCAGAATACCACAATTTAAAATTCCCTTAGCTACCGTCCTGGCGGATATTTGCGCTCATATAAGCCCTCTCCCCATTTCCGCAGCGCTGTGGATTGCCCCTTTCGCATACTTGGACCAAGCACCGCCGCCCCTCACCGAAGGGCAGCTGGCATTATTTTCGAATGACGCTGCGACATCCCTTTTGGCCCGTATAGGCGTGTGTGCCGCCTTTGTGGCTCCTGGGCGGGAGGTTCCGTTTGCGGATATGCTAGGTTGGATTGGATCTACAGCCTTTTTTTCGCCGAAAGGCTTAGAGTTTAGCCTGTCCCGCAAACAAAATTTTGCACCACTCAAGAAGCACGCTGCTGCAGGATTGCCGCTCCTCTTCCTCTACGGGTCTCAAGATCTGATTCTTCAGACTGCGGACGAGCTTTCGGCCAATATGAAGCTACTGTTCACCGACCTGGAGATTGTGGTTATGGAAGGGATTGGGCATACTCCGTTTTGGGAGGACCCGAAGCTATTTGCGGAGCATACTTTACGGTTCGTGAACCGTATCTGTAAATAATACATCCGACTTTATTTTAATATTCCAACACCATGTTGAATTTTCTCAAATTTGCGAGATTTAATCTATACTACAAGTCGGTAATCTACTGAACGTTCCGACCTGAAGGCTTGGGTTTCCTGGTATTCAAAAAGGCGACCTTTGGTGTGTACAGACGTGATTTCTGCATTGGATGAGTGAAAGAAGTGAAGAATTTGATTCAGAACTGACGGAGAACGAGCAGTTTTCGTGGACGTCAAAGCTTTAATGGCGGGCCGTTGGGATGGCCTCCGCCATGTCGTCGTCGCCGTATCCGCAGTCGGGATTCCATCTGAAGCCGCACGTAGTGGCTTCCGCTGAAATCCAGCGGAGGTACTTATCCAACGGAGGTATTTATGCGTGAGTCCAACGTGGTCCACGTCAGTGCCGGTATACCACTTGTAGGTTCACCCAGGATTTCCGGTGGCAGTATTGGGCCGGAGGTTCATGTCTGACATGGAAACCTGTGTTGCGTAGGCGGCGGGATACTGAGTGAGCGGCAGCCGCCCGGCGGGGGAAACCTTTCCGCTAATGATATCAAACAGTGCCGTTCCACCGCTCTGGCCAAGATAGCCTGCGCTAATTTCAGCAAAAACACGCAACGAAAAATACAGATATTACCTCCCCAAACAATCGCATTGACCTGCCGTAGAGGCTTTTAAAAAATATGTAGGCTTGAGGTAGAGCGGTTAGACAAAGGTATTCAGGCAAGAACTCGAGAAGAAACTTACAAGTTTCTGGGGGGTATTTATAGCTGCACGGAAGGCGTCCCCGGCGACTCGTCTTGACATGCCCTCGATAAAAACATCGAGGGGCTTCCTGGGGAAGTCCTAGGCTTGAGGTAGAGCGGTTAGATTAAGCCGTTGTGGCAAGAACTCAGGAGGGAAACATACAATTTTGTCGCAGTCGCACTGACTAAGTAAAATAAAAGTCATAGCTCCCTTCGGCGCCCTCTGCAGAGCGCGCATAGCTCTCGAATCGTCCAGTCACCTCGCCGGCGGTGAGGTCCCACATACACGTCAGGCCCTCTATGCTGTTGTACAGCGCGCGCTGCCCATCCGGAGAGACGGGCAGCGAGACGAGTCCAAGCGTGTGCGGTGCGGGGAACGAAGCATTGGGTGGACGGCGTTGGCCTGCAGCCCATTGCTTTATCGAGCCGTCGGCAGAGACGGATACGACGGTGTTGGCAGCGGTCCAGGCAGCGCCTCATAGGGTGTCAGAGTGCGCTGGATGCAGGCAGAACGCGATATGAACGACTGTCGGTGGGTTTATGAAATAGTGGTGTGCATACGTTCTGCGCAGTCATGCTCGTGTAGGAATGTGAGACTCTGCGCGTATGTCAGCGGCGACCAATTCTTCCTTGTATTTAGTATTGTCTTACCATTTCGCAAGGAGAGGAATACTATGAAGCACTGAACGCGAAGCAGACACGTCGGAGCTCGTAGCCAGGTCGCAATTGCCTCAGCAAACTTTGTAAGACGATAAACTCGTATACATCATTCCTCCCCAAGCGCGACGCTGCACACGAGGTCCCGATGCACACAGCGCCAGCGCGGGTGCGGCAGGCCCGTGTTCGCCGCGACGCCAGCCCCGCCGGGAAGGACTACGAGGCGCTCTGGTTTGCATCCTTTTGCATCGTATTCGGGCGAGGTCGACCCCAGCAGCGTCGTAATGTCGAACAGGCAGGTGCTTGTCCGAGGAGCCCGAGACGACGTACGGAGGCATGAAGTCGATCGAGGCTGCGATATGAATTCTACATCTGAAGAGTGGACGAAGTGAAGGATTTGAATCATAAATGGAGCTGCCGTACTCGATCAGCCCAACAATGTCCAGCACAGCCTGCGACGAACCATGGTTGCGCCCACTCCCAGCCTTCCACAAACTCTCTATGCACCACTTGCGTGCAACTCAGGCTACACGCCGGCCCCGACGGGGTAACTCCAAAAATCAGCCAATTCGCAATACAGGAACGGTCCCGACCACCCTCCGCATCTGCGCGTGCAGCAGGACATGCCCCCGCCGCCGCAGGGTTTTCGGTTGATGATGGCGCCGCCCCAGCAGAATCGGAGGCGCAGCATGGACTAGGCACCTTTTTCACTCCTGCAAAAACACAGCGCGCTCTCTACAAATGGTGCCCCACCCTTTCTTTCCCCGCACTCTCCTCACTCCCGCATATGGCCGCGGACTTTCTTTCGTTGCTGGACTGCGAAATGTGGTCGATAGACGACAACGGCAGCCATGATTGACCGTTCCGGCATCTCTGATTTCCAGGTGAGGATTTCTCCGCGCAGATATACTTATTAAATGTTGCTAAGTTTCTGCGGCAAGGTGTGGCCATCTATCTACTTGCGCCGTCGTGGGGACTTCAGCGTCGGTGCCCAGGTGGAAATCGAGGGAATCGTGCCCATTGCAAAAGCACCTCCAGATCTGTTTGGTGGGAAGAAAACTGTGGTATCCGAGGTCGTTTGAGGCGCCTTTGATGGTCTCGTTGTGCCATAGATAATGTACGTGTTTTTCAGTCTTCCAACCGAATACGACTGACGATTCCCAGAATCGCTAGGAACGGATTTACTAACTCTAGGCATCGTGCTCCTAGAAATACCCTCGCTCACCCTTACCACAGCGTCTCTTCAAACAACCACGACTCCCGCCATTGTTTTTTCCTCTTCACCTTCACCATTGTCTCTACTTCGGCCTACACCACCACATCATGATCCGTCTCGTTCTACCGACACTTTGTCCACCTCTTTCAGGAACTACTTACCAGATCTCAAATCATGACAGTTATCGGCTTCAGCCAGCCCTACTCGCCAACCAATGTCTTCCTCGGCCACCATCCACTCATCCGCTGCGTGTTCGGAGCCCTAATGGCGCTGATGGCAGTAGAGCTCCCTCGCATGACGCGCTCATCGCGCGCCTCGAGGCACAAATAACCGAAGCGTTAGCACGGGAGGCCCAGTTGCGCGCGCGGGCGGCAGAAGAGGCACGCCGCGCTATCGGCGCCTTCCCTACGCTCGGCACCACCACCTCCTCCCACCCCCCCGCCGCAAGCGCCGCCCCCCAAACACGCACAGTCCTCTCCCTGAACTCCCAAACCAAAAAAGTCACCGTGTCATCGTTTAGCACGCCCGTTTTTGTCCTCGCCCGGCCCCTCCCGCTCGGTGTCGCGCGCACCGTCGAATTCAATCGTAGCTGCGTAGAGGAGTTAATTCTGCATCGGAAGAGTGAAACAAGTGAGCAGTTTGATTCAGAGAACGAGCAGATTCATTTTCGGGGACGATGTCAAAGTTTGGATGCGATCATTGATGGCTCGTAAAATCGGCCAAGAAAGCAGACGACATCCGCTGACTGCTGGAATGTACCGTGAAACAGGGAGGGAAATCAACGAGCGCGCGTTCGGGGTGCACAACATTCTATTTTTCTTGTTGACCGGTCTCCGCCCATCTTTCGATGGGTTATCGGGAGAGCGGCATCTCTGACGTTTACCTACTGGTAGATTGTCCCATCTCTTTTTTTTGGTGCTGTAGGCTTCTGCACCCCGAAGACGAATATTTAGTGGGAGATAGTTAAACGGGCTCTGGCTAAAGATGGGCAATACGGATTTAATACCTACTAACCGGAATTCAACTCAATGAGGCCGCTCTTCCCCACAACACTGAATCCACCGAAAGTTATACCTTGTAGGTAACACGCAGCCATGTATCCCACCTTTTTGGCCGCTGTTGAACATGCTTTTTCTGTCTATTAAACTGGGTGCTACCCAGCGGTGCAAGTGAAATCTACTAAACGTTCTGGCCTGAAGGCTTGAGTTTCCTGGTATTCCAATAAGAAAAACAATATGAACTCCATCGACTTGGTTGATATTTTTCACGTCGCGGACAGTGATACTCCGCGTCAACGCTCTCGGGCTCACAAAAATAATTTTCGTGGTGTACTCGAAAATCCTGGAAAGTATTAATATTTGAATTTGTCGCTAAGCGGAAGGGAAAGGAGTTTGAATTGGAATCTTTTATCTGTTCACTGAACCGCAAGGTAAAAAGGTGTCTTGTGTCATGGCTGTATTGGAGCTAGCATCTGCAATCGACAGTCGGGACCCTAGACATAGTGTGAAGGCGCCGCATGCATATGCGGTAGTTGTTAAATTTCAACAAGAATACATAATCCCACGTAACCATGACATTCAGATATCCCGTCCGATAAATATCACCCAGTGACCGTCGAAATCCCTCCGAGCCTCCCTCTTGAATGAAAGTGCAAACCACCGATATGAACGATCCCAGCGGCACAACACCAAGGTTCAAACTATATCTCTGTGGCCTCGAAAGTCTGTGGGACTGACAATAATATATAGCACCACATGGGGCCAGTACCATTGCGTCAAAGGAACACTCGTCGAGATGGTATGTTTGAGTCTCATTGGGGAGAAACTCAGTGAACCTTCGGTAGATTGGACATATGACGGGCGCGATTTCCTGGCAGATGTCGGGTCGCAACGAGTATGTCGCCGGAATGGCTGAGATTCAGGCAGCGGAAGTCCAGCCACTTATTCAAGAGGCGATAACCACCCGACTGCGCGTCCGGTTCGATTCGCTCGTAGACGTCGTGAGAGGGTACCCACCGCGTCAAGTCAAAGGTGCGTTTTCGGGCTATGAAGTCAATTAGTATCCAGAGCTGAGGGTATTCGCCAGGGAACCCGCGTCAAAATGTAGATAAAGCCAACGCGGAGGTCAGGAAGCATAAACCGCGCAAAAAGATGTCGCGAGCTGCCGCTGGGACTAAGTTTTAGTAGATGGGAGTTACAGACATGGCCCTACAGTACATACGTATCATTAATCGCTTCCCCTCACCTCGTTTATGCCATCAGTTGAGAATCTAGATTGAATCAGTGACAAAGTCGGCGGGTCAAATGGAATTGAGTACGCAGGGTAAATATCGTTACAAGCCGACGACATGAGCGCTTGCCGGAGACACGGTGACCTCCCATTCCAGTGCCAGATTAACCTTTGCTTGAGAGGCAACGGAGCAGATAAAGTTCAGCTTCCGGTCGAGTCCCAGCGAGTCCACCTCCTGGTCAGGCTCGTCCGCGCCGTCCCATTGAGCGACTACTCCTTTCCCGACAGTCAAGACCTGTGCCTTCTTCGGCGGGCCTTTGACGCTTGAACTCCCATCCGATGGCAGCGCCAACGCTGGATTAACAAGCTTTACCTCGATCTGCGAATTCTGCGATATCGGGATCTGGTCAATGATCTTGAGGCGGTCGACCGAGATGGATTTGGTGTTAAAAATCGTAATGCGTTGCGAGAAGACGTAGTTGGCGCTCTTGGTATAGAATCCTGACTGCGAAAGCTTCTTGATGACTGGGTGGTAGGTTATTCGGATCGAAGGGTCCAGTCTGGTTGTGGACGGGTCAGTGTTGTGGCGTTAATCAAAATGAAAGCACGCACCCGAGAGGACAGTTGAAGCTTTCCTGTGGACTCACAGCGGGGACGTCGGAGCGGGAGATGAAACTCCCATCAACATACACGCTGGCCGTTCCACTCAAGAGCGTATATTCAGACGCATTTGTGATTTTCGCCTACTGGCCATTAGCATGTGTATAAGGGCTGCGAGGGAAAGGAAGACAGACGTGTAAATGGGTTTTCGAGTCCATCTTCGGAACGGAAACCCAGGACATTGTCGCCTTGAGATCCAACTCCACGATGGTAAAGTTGTGGGCCTCGCCGTCACTTGGAATTGACACCAGTCCAGGCACACGGAAAGTTGCGGTGATATTCCCTTTAGAGCTGACTGTAGCAGTCGCATATTCCATTTCCGATGATTCTATGGTGGGATCGTATTGATCAACGATGGCACTGCGTGTTGGGGCGCCCGGCAAATGAGACGCCAGCGACGACGACTTGCGGGCCCTCGTGGCAAAGTACATGCGATGTTGAACCTGAAGATTCCAGGGCGATAATTGGGGCAAGCCAAGCCCGAAAGTCGGATTAGACGTTTCCAACTGCAGCGGAACGTCGTTCCACAACTACAAGTTGCCAAATATTAGTGATTGAGACGGCGATAGGATAAGGATTCTCACCTCTCCCGTGTTCTGCGTCACAGCCGCCTTATAGATGAGCTTGATGGGGTTCGCCGAGGAATCCATGTCGACACGAATATCATAGAACGCCTTCCATGAAGCTAAAGGTACGGCTAAATGAGAGTAAGTAAGTCGCAGCGGTGGGGCTTTCCTGACACGTACCGTAGATCAAGGCAATCTCGACATTTCCGGCCGCTTGAGCGAATACATTGATAGCAGCCTTGACACGCAGCTTGTCGTTCTCATGGGGGACTGCGATCCTCGCCCGTTCTAGCGTGATTTCGATGTCGATGGCCTTTAGCTGCTCGCTCAGTTCCGCCTTCTTGTCGTCCAATTTCCCTCCAGTGGAATCATAGTTGTCCATAACATTCTCGAGTTTCGAGACCTCGAGATGCTGAACGGTCAAGGAGCCAAGATACTGCTCCAGCGACGCAAGTGATTTCTCACATCGCGCGAGTGCGCTGGAGATCTTGTCTTTCTTTCGTAACAGGACAGTAAGCTCCGGCGACGTGGTGGGGATATGAACCCCTTTAGCACTCGACACCGTTACGTCGTGGATGGTAGCTGCGCCGCGACCTTCGACCCTGCAACAGTCGAAAACTCAGGACATGGATCAAACATGCTGAATGTCTGCTCACCGCAGAGATTCCGCCTCCAGGACATTTGGCAAACCCGAGATGTTGACTTGGTTCTGCCCAGTCTTGACTTCAAACTTGTACAACCGAGTGATCTCGGCGCGCGAAGAGTACAGACTGACTCCGATGATCTTGCTATCCGCAACGGATTGAAGTTCAACAGATGAAGTGGGCTCGAACGCGGGAGGTTTGCCAGTGGCCATAGATGTCAAGAGGAGGGTTATGGAAGGGGGCCTGAATTGTGACCATTTTTACGGAATCGATTGACACCGCTTTGAATACCTTTCTGTCACGGCGCTGCCAGCTGTGGCGGAGAGGAGGAGATAGTGACAATAATTGACTCCGAATGATGCTATCATTTTCAACTAGGAGTGTTGCCAAACTTTCGCAACCTCGCTTTAGTTCGAGCCATCCCACTCGGTTTTGGGATATCTGCAATTGTATATAAAACTTCCATGAATTAACGCATTTGCCAGATAATATGTAGTTGTGAGTTGCAACAATTCATCGATATTTTCAGCCCTTTTGGCGTGACTCCTCAGGCTGTAACATAGCCTTTCTGATTTCTTCCGTTAACTTCTATACAATTTCTGGCGGGGAAACTGAAGGAAAGATCAAAAAAAAACGGGACGAAGGAGAAGGAGGAAAAGAATGACAAGAAGTAACGTACACTTCTTTTTAAATATCTTTTCGAGTGCCTTCTCGGTTCTTTCCATTCCTTTGCCGTGTTCTGGTATATACAATATATTTCTTACCCAAAATTCGTCCATCAATAAGCGCATCAAAACTTGAGAGCATCGGAAATACAGGTATGATGGTAGACTGATGGCGGAGTGTGATGGCGGAGTGTGATGGCGGACTGAGAATCACTTAACGGAAAACTGTTTGCCCACATCTCTTCACAGATTTCGGTTCAAGCAATTTTCCTTCACCAAATTTAGTTCACCTCAACACTGTGCATTTTAACCACTTTCTCTGAACCACCTTCCACCAATAGAAATCTCTTAACCAGTTTCCTTCACCACATTAAGTTAGCTGCTTTCCGTGAACAACTTTCTGCTCCCATCTCTCAACGGAAATCCCTTAACTAATTCCCTTCACCACATTCAGTTAACCATATTATCTGAACCACTTGATCTGAACCACTTTCCGTTGCTATCTCTCAGCAGAAATCTCTTAAGCACTTTCTTTCGTCACATTGCTCTCTGTTTATTAAAACTCCTTACAGTAACAGAATTACCAGCCATCCCTTAGCAAAAAAATTCCACCTTTTCTGATGTTGTTAAACTAGATCTGTTGAGGAACCGAGGACTGGGAACAAATATGTGTTAATGGAATTGAACAGAAAAGCCTTAAGGGAAGTCGTTGAACAGAATGTGCCGAAGATTCTAGGAACAAATATGTGTTAACGCGATTGAGAAGAAAAGCTTTAAGTGAAATCATTCAAGGCAGAATGCGTCGAGGAACTTTCCAGGAACACACGTACATATGTGCTAACGGAATTCAAGAGAAAAGCTTGAAGTGAAATTGTTGAACAGAATGTGTGGAGGATTCCAGGAACGAATATGTGTTAACAGAAGGGGCCAGCAAGTTGTTAAGAGAAATTGTTGAACACGGGTTGCGGAATTCTCTTCACAGAATGTCATTAAGATAAATTGGTGCACGACTTTGAGGGCGGAGTTCGCCATCAATCCGCAATCCGCCATTAATCCGCGCTCCGCCATCATACCTGTATTTTGGATTCTATGCAAAACTTCGAATCTCATTTCTGCATAGCGTTGGGCAAGGGGGTAGCGGGATCCGAAGCCGAGACCGCGACCTGGGGGGGGTCTAGGAATCCTGCTGAAAAAAAGTAATGCACCTGATTTTCATAAAGCCTATAGCATGCAGAATTGAAGTTTTAGCAGGCTTAAACACCCCCAGAAGACTTCAGTACTATGATATTGGTTTATTTCGGCTGTGCGACCACATTTGGCAAATCATTCCATCACAAAGTGATTGCGAAATATAACCATGTTCTCACCTGTTCTCACCTGTTCACTGCTTGGCCGTGATTAAAGTGGGCAGTTTTCACAGCCAACATACTCAAATACCTATTTCTGTTTTTATGACTCCTCACCGCTGAATTCAAATTGAGGCTGGCTCAAAAAAATGGTTACCGGTTGTTGGGAGGCCGAAAAAACCTGGGCTCTGCTGGATTTGAGTGTATACCATTTTCGACAGAATTACAGGCCTCTTTTTCCACAGTTAATTGGGAATGAACTTCAATTTGAGCGGAAAGAAAAATGATCTCCGACTCAGGCGTGGGAAAAACCTACTGGGAGGGGGGGGGGGTCAGGATTTTGGCTGATCAGTGAGAAATAAATATCGGGTTGATGTCATTTTTTCGAATCCCGCTACCCCCTTGGCGTTGGGGGTCATTTTGATGCGCTTTTGACGGAAGCGGTTGTGGGCAAGTTCAGGCTGAATGTTTCCATGCACATCCCATTTCATAGATGTTCGTTCGAAAAACGTCTACATATTCATTTATCTCGAGTTGGGACAATTATGCAATCTAACCACCCTTCGACGTGTCTGCTCCCTCGGACCGCGCTTTTGCCCGAGCGTCGACGACGCTCTTGCGCGCCTCCCAACCCCCTTGGAATCCGAACCACGTAAATCTCTCACAGTGTGGCCCGCGGAGCATAATGATCCCAAGAATCCACCCGTAAAGCCCCAGATTGAGGGCTGCTGCGGGTCGCCAGCCATATGTCGTAAACACATATGTACCCGCTGCAGTGCCCGTCAGCTGCCCGATGAACAGCTACATGTATTGACTCGGCATAAAGTGAGAAGAAAAAACTGGAAGCACGGACCGAGAGCACAAAGACGGCGTTTAATCGTGCACGAGCAGCGGTTGATATGCTGTTTTACTATATCAAACCATCAACAACTACTGGGGATGGAACCTGACTTGCCTGAAGACTGAAGTAGCCAACGACATCTGAAGCATTTGCCGAAAGACGTCGAGGCCCATTATAGCAACGACAATAACGCCAACACTCTTGTCGCCCGCACCGACTTGGATCGCCTGGAAGCAAAGAAGGAGGAGTACTGCGACGAGCGATGCGTACCAGGGTATTAGCCGGTCAATGAGGCGTCCGACGAACGGGCCACATGCGACTCCAAAAATACCGATAAGCCCAAAAAGGCCAATGGCCAGCCTACGTCGCGGTCAGCGAATGACAGGTAAATAGGAACAGGAATTACGTGGAAAAGAAATACGGGGGGCCACCAAGGAAAAACGTGAGCGTCACCCAGAAGTTGGTGAAACACATGCAGGAGGCCATATTGACGAGGCACGCTTGGATCAGAATCGGTTCGGTGTATGCGAATTTTGCCATGGTGAGCAAAATTCCCAAGTATGACAGTTTCGGATTTTTGGCAGGGTAGTCCGGGATGACAAGGTAGCTGGCGAACAGTACGGTGAATTGCACGCCGATCGCAAAGTAATATCTGTTGGGTTGCTTTAAAACTTGGGATGATCAAAAAGGAAGGCACCTACACCACACGCCATGATGTAAATTGCGCAATTATCCCTGCGATAACGCGAGCTACCAGAATGCCGAATAGCAGCCCAGAATATACTACAGAGAGCGCGGCTGTGCGCCGCTCTGGCGGGGCGAGATCCGCAGCAAGAGGCTGGTGTGTGGAGGTGAGTATAAGGATAGATGGTTGAAGTAGTTGCGCACAATAAGTATCTGCGGCGTCACAGAAACCACCCCAATCAGAAACGAGAGGGCCTCGAATAAGACCAGGTTCGACGTCACAGCAAGTCCAATTGTCATGGATGCTGAGAGGACGGCGAGAAATACAATAAGCTGCCGTCGTCGAACCAGGTCCCCAAGTGGCGATATAAAAAGGATTCCCGTGGCATATCTAGGGTGAAAGTTCAGCCGGTTCTGTGGGAGCTGGACAGAAAATCGAGTAACCCCGCCTGCAGCAGTGTTGGGATGCTTTTCGATTATCAATACACGAATGGTTGTCATATAGGAAACTAACCGGGACACTCGATTGTACGAGACACCGAACGATTCCGAGAATTGAACTAGAATAGCGTTTTCAGGCACAGTAAAATAACTGATCATGCTCATACTCAGCAAGGGCTGGCAATAATACAGGTTGGCCACAACTGGAGTTGCTTTATGAGATATTTAAGACGGAAAAAATAACGGAGACTTGCTAAATGTGCTGGCGAAGCCAAACAAAATATTCAAGACCAGTCCAAAGTGAAAGGGCTTCTTGGGGTCATATCGGAGTCTAGGCGGGATAGGAAGAAAGCCAAAGTCATAAGCCAGGGAAATCTCGCGCCCAATCTCTGAATCCGGGGCAGAGGTTGTCTCTGCGCCAGAGGACATGGCGGATTGGAGAAAACCCGGATTCCGTTTGATCCCGTCGGCATTACACCCGGTTCTCCGTGGTGGCGGTGTTGATATTATTTTTTAAAGAATTTCGACTTCAACGTCTGTGTTTTATTATTATTTATCTTTCCTTCAGTTTCCCCGCCAGAAATTGTACGGAAGAAATCAGAAAGGCTACGTTACAGCCTGAAGAGTCGCGCCAAAAGGGCTGAAAATATCGATGAATTGTTACAACTATGGTCACAACAACTGCGTTAATTCACCATTCATTATATGAGAATTCCTACAATGGCAGATATCCCAAAACCGAGGGAGGCTCGGACCAAAGATAAGTTTGGCAACACTGCTTGCCCGAAAATGATAGCATCATTCGGAGTCAATTATTCTTGTCACTATTTCCTCCTCTCCGCCACAGCACTGGCAGCACCTTGACAGAAAGGTATTCAAAGCGGTGTCAATCGATTCCATATAAAATGGCCACAATTCAGGCCCCCTTTCATAACCCTCCTCCTGACATCCATGGCCACTGACAAACCGCCCGCGTTCGAGCCCACCTCATCTGTTGAACTTCAGTCCGTTGCGGACAGCAAGATCATCGGAGTCAGTCTGTACTCTTCACGCGCCGAGATCACTCGGTTGTACAAGTTTGAAGTCAAGACTGGGCAGAACCAAGTCAACATCTCGGGTTTGCCAAATGTCTTGGAGGCGGAATCTCTGCGGTGAGCAGACATATTCAGCATGTTTGACTCATGTCCTGAGTTTTCGACTGTTGCAGGGTCGAAGGTCGCGGCGCAGCTACCATCCACGACGTAACGGTGTCGAGTGCTAAAGGGGTTCATATCCCCACCACGTCGCCGGAGCTTACTGTCCTGTTACGAAAGAAAGACAAGATCTCCAGCGCACTCGCGCGGTGTGAGAAATCACTTGCATCGCTGGAGCAGTATCTTGGCTCCTTGACCGTCCAGCATCTCGAGGTCTCGAAACTCGAGAATGTTATGGACAACTATGATTCCACTGGCGGGAAATTGGACGACAAGAAGGCGGAGTTGACCGAGCAGCTAAAGGCCATCGACATCGAAATCACGCTAGAACGGGCGAGGATCGCAGTCCCCCATGAGAACGACAAGCTGCGTGTCAAGGCTGCTATCAATGTATTCGCTCAGGCGGCCGGAAATGTCGAGATTGCCTTGATCTACGGTACGTGTCCGGAAAGCCCCACCGCTGCGACTTACTTACTCTCATTTAGCCGTACCTTTAGCTTCATGGAAGGCGTTCTATGATATTCGTGTCGACATGGATTCCTCGGCGAACCCCATCAAGCTCATCTATAAGGCGGCTGTGACGCAGAACACGGGAGAGGTAAGAATCCTCTCCTATCGTCGTGTCAATCGCTAACACTTGGAAGCCTGTAGTCGTGGGATGACGTTCCACTACAGTTGGAAACGTCTAACCCGACTTTCGGGCTTGGCTTGCCCCAATTATCGCCCTGGAATCTTCAGGTTCAACATCGCATGCATTTTGCGAAGTCCCGAAAGTCGATGTCGCTAGGGTCTGGCGCCCTAGCACGCAGTGCCATAGTTGCTCAATACGACCCCACCATAGAAGATGCATCAGAAATGGAATATGCGACTGCTACAGTCAACTCCAAAGGGAATATCACCGCAACTTTCCGTGTGCCTGGACTGGTGTCAATTCCAAGTGACGGCGAGGCCCACAACTTTACCATCGTGGAGTTGGATCTCAAGGCGACAATGTCCTGGGTTTCCGTTCCAAAGATGGACTCGAAAACCCATTTACACGTCTGTCTTCCTTTCCCTCGCAGCCCTTATACGCATGCTAATGGTCAGTAGGCGAAAATCACAAATGCGTCTGAATATACGCTCTTGAGTGGAACGGCCAGCGTGTATGTTGATGGGAGTTTCATCTCCCGCTCCGACGTCCCCGCTGTGAGTCCACAGGAAAGCTTCAGCTGTCCTCTCGGGTGCGTGCTTTCATTTTGATTAACGCCACAACGCTGACCTGTTCACAACCAGATTGGACCCTTCGATCCGAATAACCTACCACCCAGTCATCAAGAAGCTCTCGCAGTCAGGATTCTATACCAAGAGCGCCAACTACGTCTTCTCGCAACGAATTACGATTTTTAACACCAAATCCATCTCGGTCGACCGCCTCAAAATCATTGACCAGATTCCGATATCGCAGAACTCGCAGATCGAGGTAAAGCTTGTTAATCCAGCGTTGGCGCTGCCATCGGATGGGAATTCAAGCGTCAAAGGCCCGCCGAAGAAGGCACAGGTCTTGGCTGTCGGGAAAGGAGTAGTCGCTCAATGGGACGGCGCGGACGAGCCTGACCAGGAGGTGGACTCGCTGGGACTCGACCGGAAGCTGAACTTTATCTGCTCCGTTGCCTCACAAGCAAAGGTTAACCTGGCGCTGGAATGGGAGGTCACCGTGTCTCCGGCAAGCGCTCATGTCGTCGGCTTGTAACGATATTTACCCTGCGTACTCAGTTCCATTTAACCCGCCGACTTTGTCACTGATTCAATCTAGATTCTCAACTGATGGCATAAACGATGTGATTAATGATACGTATGTACTGTAGGGCCATGTCTGTAACTCCCATCTACTAAAACTTAGTCCCAGCGGCAGCGCGCGACATCTTTTTGCGCGGTTTGAGCTTCCTGACCTCTGCGTTGTCTTTATCTATATTTTGACGCGGGTTCCCTGGCGAATACCCTCAGCTCTGGATACTAATTGACTTCATTGCCCGAAAACGCACCTTTGACTTGACGCGGTGGGTACCCTCTCACGACGTCTACAAGCGAATCGAACCGGACGCGCAGGAGGGTGATTATCGCCTCTTGAAGTGGCTGGACTTCCGCTGCCTGAATCTCAGCCATTCCGGCGACGTACTCGTTGCGACCCGACATCTGCCAGGAAATCGCACCCGTCATATGTCCAATCTATCGAAGGTTCACTGAGTTTCTCCCCAATGAGACTCAAACATACCATCTCGACGAGTGTTCCTTTGAAGCAATGGTACTGGCCCCATATGGTGCTATATATTATGTCAGTCCCACAGACTTTCGAGGCTACAGAGATATAGTTTGAACCTTGGTGTTGTGCCGCTGGGCTCGTTCATATCGGTGGTTTGCACTTTCATTGAAGAGGGAGGCTCGGAGGGATTTCGACGGTCACTTCTGGTCGCTGGGTGATATTTATCGGACGGGATACCTGAATGTCATGGTTACGTTGGATTATTCTTGTTGAAGTTCAACAGCTACTACATATGCATGCGGCGCCTTCACACTATGTCTAGGGTCCCGACTGTCGACTGCAGATGCTAGCTCCAACACAGCCATGACACAAGACAACTTTTTACATTGCGGTTCAGTGAACAGATAAAAGATTACAATTCAAACTCCTTCCCCTTCCGCTTAGCGACAAATTCAAATATTAATATGAGAGCGAGACTTTCAGGATTTTCGAGTACACCACGAAAATTCTTTTTGTGAGCCCGAGAGCGTTGACGCGGAGTATCACTGTCCGCGACGTGAAAAGTATCAACCAAGTCAATGAGTCAAACCAAAGCCTTCAGGTCGGAACGTTCAGTAGATTACAGACTTGTAGTGTAGATTAAATCTCGCAAATTTGAGAAAATTCACCATGGTGTTGGAATATTAAAACAAAGTCGGATGTATTATTTACAGATACGGTTCACGAACCGTAAAGTATGCTCCACAAATAGATTCGGGTCCTCCCAAAACGGAGTATGCCCAATCCCCTCCATAACCACAATTTCCAGGTCGGTGAACAGTAGCTTCATATTGGCCGAAATCTCGTCCCCAGTCTGAACAAGCAAATCTTGAGACCCGTAAAGGAAGAGGAGCGGCAATCCTGCAGCAGCGTGCTTCTTGAGTGGTGCAAAATCCTGTTTGCGGGACAGGCTAAACTCTAAGCCTTTCGGCGAAAGAAAGGCTGTGGATCCGATCCAACCTAGCATATCCGCAAACGGAACCTCCCGCCCAGGAGCTACAAAGGCGGCACACACGCCTATACGGGCCAAAAGGGAAGTCGCAGCGTCATTCGAAAATAATGCCAGCTGCCCTTCGGTGAAGGGCGGCGGTGCTTGGTCCAAGTATGCGAAAGGGGCAATCCACAGCGCTGCAGAAATGGGGAGAGGGCTTATATGGGCGCAAATATCCGCCAGGACGGTAGCTAAGGGAATGTTAGATTGTGGTATTCAGAGCACATGTTCTAAACGTACCCCCAAAACTCCTGAAAATCGCATTAACGAGCCCACCCGACATGTATTCGGCGGACAACTTACCAGCCGGCGTAAATGGGATTATTGAGCTTGAAAGCGTCGAGAACGGCTTGGAAATCTTCCGCGTAACGAATTGATTCGTAATCCTCGGGCCTTTGTGGCTATTGAGTCCATGTCAATGCGAATATTATTAGGAGAAGTCACGATTCTACCTTGCCACTTCGACCGTGTCCTCTTATATCGTATCTGACCTGGAGGAGGGCAATTCAGCTCCCGAGACGAGAAAACTGAAGTTACACGCACCAAGTACAGATTTTCGGTCAGCGCTGCGAGTTTGAAGATAGGATCGAATACAGTCCCATTGGAGGAGGCTCCGTGCACAAAGACAATATGCGGCTTCGAATAGTCTCCTGTGGCTTCCGCTAGGATCTCTGTCCCATCCTTTGAAATGAGGCGTTTGATGGTAAGGATTGGGGACATTGACGACTGAGTGCAGGCAAGGGTGAGCTATCCATCGCCCCAAGAGCCCGGCTTATGAAGCTCCAGTACGACGGACTGGATTGAGGTTCATCTGAATCAGCGCCCGTAACTCGGTTTCCGAGTCGGCGCTAGCCTCTTGGGGTTGTTGGAATTTCGAGGCTGCCCGCTCGCTGTCATTGACGGCGGTCAACTTCATGGTTCACAGAATGCCGTCGCCACCTTCATTCATTCTTTCTCCGCCGCTCATAGCTTTAATCACGCCTTATTCATACTAATAAGCCCTTACCTTTTGTGTATTCAAGCCGCAGATGTTCAATTAATCCTCTGCGCGTTTGCGAAGGTCTTCTGCTATATCCCGAGTAAAGGCCGTGGCTACCTTTATTTCAACAGGGGTAGCGATGCGCAGTAAACATTGGGTATACTCTTGACTCTTGAGCAGGAGTTATTTCTGAAGGGAGGAGCGAGAGAATAGGGAGAACTGCAGCGGAACGGCGCGACTCTGATGAAGGCAGACTTAGTGAACGCAAAGTGAGGGAATCTATTTGTCAGAAAAAACACTGCCCGCATCATCAAACAGCGAATGGCCACCTGATCCGAGTTGCATCTTGAACCTGAACCAAAGTTCAAGCTTCTGGCAAATACCAGCGAGTTTTATGTTCATATCCATTAAATTACATGTATATTTAACGGCACACGAATCTCATGATCACTGCCTGGCTTCGGGGTGCCGCGCGAATTCATTACAGATAACATAGAAATTTTTTGAGACTCAGGAGGAGGAGGAGGAGGAGGATGTAGTATCGAGTATCCGAAATGCCCGCGTTTTGAAGTGATTGGTGGCATGATCGCGGGCATTTGAAGGTATTCTCACGAGTCGGCCACACTAGTGGCCCACCACACTTCAGTGCGTTTCCGGGCAAGTAGGAGCCAGAAATGAAGCATTTCTCTCTGCTATCTAGACCAAATAATATTTGCAGCGAAAACGTCAATGGGATATGAGTTCGACGCCGAAAGCATATCCAGGGAACAATCCGAAAGAAATGCCGTTGTGCCGAGGAGGAAGCCGGACGCTCGGCGCGCTCGAAACGCTACCCGTACCCGTACACAGTGTACCTGGAATCTACACTAGGCAAGAATCCGGAGAAACGAGTACAGACCATGATTCGCACTCGTAAGACCTCACACTGACAGCACGCGCGATAAATTGGTTTTCTGAGAGTAGAGACAAAACTAAAAAGTTGAAAAATAAAAATAAAATGTTTAGTGGCAGCAAGGCCAAATAACGCGTCAAATAACGCGTCAAAATTCCATAGCGAACAATTTTCAGGCGCAAAAATGTACCACTATGATAATAATTGATTTAATTGCAAAATCTATCTGTTGAACTGTGTAAATGGTCCTGAGAATGGTGTACATGTGTGCGTCTGCGGTGGTAAGTCTTTGAACAATGTTCAGAATCTAAATTTCATTTTACTTTCACCTCGCTAAAAACACACGTAAAGTGCTGCGTGGGGGATAACTTATGCAATCCCAAGGGAAGTTGATGCGTCGAACGCGTCCCGATCTCGGATTATGCTGGACCGAATAGAGTCATAGAATTCCAGAAAAAGAAGCTGGAGGAGAGGAGGAGATATATTATACTGACACGGTTGTTGAGCTGAGCTATACTGATGGACTCAACACTATTCTCTTCAGAAGCGAATTTGACGAAGCGATTAGTATATATATAAAAGCGGTCCACCTTCCCCGCAAGTTAGCCGATGTTTGACAGGGAATATACGCAAGCTGTATGTCGTCGATAGCGCTACGCCGCGATTGTACAGGTGAATATAAGTTCGGAGATTTGATGACGACATCTTTTCTTTTTTCTTTTTCTTGAAGCGTTTGGAATAATGAAACTTGGCCTGCAGAAGCATTCCAAGCCCATCCGCTCGTGTAGCTAGTTATAAGCCACTCATTGTCGATGAAATTTGTCCAGGAGGAATGCCGTTACGCACAAATTTATATGACGACACCTTGATGTCTATTTTTCTGAACAGATATGGTGTAAAGCATTGTGGCGAAGGACGGCTCCGAACTTCAAGATAAAGCGAGTAGAATAGCACGGGAAATAAAAGGTTGATAATACAAATGAAAGGAAGCATCCCTACCTGATCCGCCCAACCTCGAAATATAGTACGCTCAGGAAAGGCAAGATTAAAAGGTAGAGTGTCCAAACGAAAATACATCATGTCATTCCTATGTCTCTAATATATACATATATCAACGATTCTGTAGGTCCAGGATCCGCTCCGTAGAATCCTGTGCCTCGTGTATATTATTTTTCCTACGAACTGATTCGGCATGTTCCGGATCGCTGACGTCACCTTCTAGCCTTATTTCTTACCACAAGAGTAAAAATGGGCTCTTCTTCAGATTCAAGCGAATGTAGATCAGCTGTTCATGTTCCAGTTGGTTCCGGGGCTAATCTCCTCACACTAGTATCCTCGTTGCAGTGTCTGCCGATTAAAGCTGAACAAACAATATCTCTCCGTCATTCGGTCCTTTGGCCCTCCGAGCCAGTATCTCATGTGCTTCTGCCTGACGATGCAGCCGGATGGCACTACGGGGCTTTTATTCACGGACAGCCTGATCCAGTTGCGGTTATATCTCTTTTCGCGGAAGATTTCCCCATCGATAACGGTTTCATGGATGGCACCCAAAGGCGGGCCATACGCTTCAGAAAATTTGCATGCGACCCTGCACATCAGGTTTTTCTTATCGAGCCATCGTAGCTTCATACTGATTGTCGAAAAGGGCCAAGGAATTGGAACAAGGCTGCTACTGCACTCCATTTCTGTTACTCGCTCCGAGTTAAACGGCACAGTTCTTTGGTGCGATGCCAGAGAAACAACACAAGTGTGGTATGAAAGACGAGGGATGGCAGCCTTCGGAAGCAACTTTTACAAAGGACCGGTGAAATATGTCCGGATGAAGATCGACATCGAACAAAGGAATGTCCCTGTATAATCGTATTAGTCCGCATGCCAAGATATTCTGGCGTCATTAACTGTTCATTGACGTGGTCCTTACGGACCTGTGATCCGGCGTAACTTAGGTTGGTTTTTCCTTCAAGCACGTTTATGGAACGAGGTGGCGTGGCACCAGCATCATTGAGCTGTGATATTGTGTACACAACGCATAGTTACTTTGAAATTTGAAAGGGTTGCCCGGGGAAGAAAGGTGGCGATGAGGAGGGCTCGCAGACTGCAGTTAGAGACAGGAATAATCTTCCAGAAATTGGGAGCCAAAGGAAAAAGGCATAAACAACTACTGATTCTTTACCGATAATCATCGCTAACGCGCTCTCGATGCATGTATCTGGACGGCAAAAAATCGTTTTGTCACACTAATGCTCCGGCCGGCGAAACGTGCTGGCTGTGGTCCATCTGCCATCAGGGCATGGAGCGGTTGCTCCTTTGTTTTCCGCAGGAGGAAATCGAAGTCCGGGAATTCATGGGGCCTACAAGTAGCATATGTTATTCGCTTTGAGCAGATGTCACATTAAATTGAAGGCGGCTCGCTGTATAAAAGGCGGCCATTTTTGGAAGTCTCAAACATAGAAACTCCTCCCCCTCACTTTTCTCCACCTATTTTTTAGGCTTTGTCCTTTGCGCACTGCCGTCGGTGCTGCGCTTCCAACTGCCACCCCCACCCTCACGCCGTCTATCATCAGTGCTCCAACGTGTCTGGTTGAACAGTGTCCAACGACTCTGTCCTTACTATTTTCCTATGAATCACAGGCCGTAATGCTGCGTTACTCAGTTGAGGACTTTGCATCGGCCTCTGTTCATAGTCAAAATAGTAGGACAGAGCGTTGCCGTGCCTGATCCTTCCTTACATGTCGGATTCGCCGCCAAGCTATCGATAATTGGCCTGATTCAGTATTTAAGGATAGCTGAAATCACGGACAGAAACGGCTTTGCGTGTTGATAGACCTCTTCCTTTGATACCCTCGGGGAGATTCACACTGGATGTGCGATGGATCATATCAATTTCTGACCCGAAGAATGAACACTGGCTGAAAGTTCATATTTTGACGCCACCCGCAAATTGTTCAACAGATCCTGTATGTCTGCCAAAATTATCACCTGCCGTACATACGTCAACATGCGCAAAAAAGCAATGCTCAAGAAGAGCACGAAGTTCTCAGTTTAGACACCGGAGCGAGGGAAAATATGTCTTCAAACAGTTATCAGCAAAGACGCGGGTCGATATTTTTAGCAAGACGTCCGAACATTTTTTTCGCCTCATATGAATATTGGTTTATACCGGGGGCGACCACCATTTTGTCTTTTTCTTCACATTGAGAATCCTTCATCACCTCGAAGGAGCAAGCCTCCCGTTTGCGGGGCTGGCGGCACTAGTAGCGCGAGCATCAACCTGACGCTAGTCGCTAGCTAATCCCGCGGATGGAGCGGCGCAGAAATATCAAGTGACTATTGGCCCTGCTCATGGCTATCAGGCGTGTGACGTACCGTCGATCCTCCATCGGTTACTTCCCCCGTGAGTGGCGTGTACCATGACGCAAGGTGATAACGGATACTATACCGAGATATTTGACTCCGGAATTGAAGGAAATACCTGATGATGAGAAAGAGAGTCCTAATCGGAGGGCAACGTGTCCTACGCGGGACGAGTAATCCTTCGTTGGAAGGCTCGTCCAGCCGACGGGACGTGGGTCGGTAGGACCTGAATCGGTTCGTCGCTTAAATATTAGATTTGTCGTTCATACCCAAGGAGACGAGCAAGGTCAGAGAGCACCTTTCCCGTGGATCCCGGAATGCTGTGTGAAATTGAATCCCTGAAATCATCCAGATTTCAGCTCGAGCTGTTCATTTATCCTATCGTTCCCGATCTCAGCATCGAGCGACGGCCACGACCAGAGCAGCTGCTCTCCTGTGGGTCAATGCCGTGTGAGTCCTAGAAGCTATCCTGGCGCTACAGGGCTGCGATTGAAGGACTTCACAATTAGCGTCAAACCCAGTGTCCGACCAAAATGCCTTTCGGCTCTGCCGCGAAACCTCAATGACGTGTAAGTACTAGAAGCTATCCGTTCACCTGCCCGGCGGTTCCGCTCTTGCCCAACGGGCGGTCGCTACGACGTTAGCGAGAATTCACCTCGTCGTTCGAGATTGCCATGACCAGAGCGACTTTCCCCTGGATCTCGGAAATGCTGCCATAGAAGTTATCCGTCAAGCTGCCCCGTGGTCCTACTCCTACCCGACAAGAGACGCCAAGAGACGTATCATGCTGTACGAAACCGCTAGCTTTACCGCGAACTCAGCTTGAACTGTTCATTTACCCTGTCGTTTGCCATCACATCCAAGACACGATCGAGGCAGGTCTCCCGTGAATCCCAGAATGCTGTGCAACCCTGAAGCTATCAAAGAAATCAGCTCGAACTTTCATTCACCCACGTCATTCCCAATCCTATCCCCCAATCGAGGACCATGACCAGGGCTGGGCTGCCGTCGATCCCAGAATGCTGTGAGAATCCTAGAAGCCGCCCGAGCCCGACAGAGACGCCAGCAGAGGTATGTTATCGATTCCAAAACGTTGTGCGCGACGCTGGATTTATCGCGAACTCAGCTCAAATTGTTCATTCACCCTGTCGTTCCCCATCCCATCCAGCGAGCTACCCCACGATCAGGGCAGGGCACCCGTGGATCCCGGAATGCTATGCGAATAAATCCCAGAAGCTATGTACGGAGATTTTCAGCTGTTTGGCTTTCTGCCGACGAGCCACTGCAGCCAGTACGCCAAACATGATAGATTCCCAACCTATCGAAAATTCAATCCGGGCGCTGCGTGGGTGAAATAAAAAAGAAAGTGAGTACAAGCCACCTGCGTGTTGAAATCGGCCAACAACCAAAGCGCGGTAGCGAAAGGTCTGAATTCAATAGCTTGAGCAGCGCAAAATATCGGTTCGGTCCGAGTCTCAGAAGAGTTAAACGGCAACCGAAGTGGTATCAGTGCGGATCTGAATTGAGAGTTAATAGTAATTGGCCATTAATTGGCTATAGCTTTCCGAAAAGGTTCCAGACCGACGGAGTAAAGCTGACGCGCAGATATGTATAGGTCTCCGCGTTGCTTTGCAGCAACACATGAACACGAACTCAGGGTACTCACTTGACGTAAAAGGGCGGAACTGCGGAGGTATCATGTAGCCGGATCGGGCACCCAGACGACGCAGCATGTATAAGTAGCCGTTACATCAGTGGATCCCTAAGGACATGGTTCACGATTGTTGAGCGGTTGAGCGTGGGTGGCGCAAAAATCCCTGCGAGCCTTCGTGAAGGACTGACGTAACAGCGTGCGGCTCTAGCTGCCGACGGAGCCCAATGAAAAAGAGGAAAGAGGCTGATTCGATAGAAAAGAAGAAAAATCTGAAATACACCAGGTTAGAGCAGTATACAGATCCTATGGTCGAACGTCTCTGCTCATTTAAGGAGCTCCTCGACAACGCGATCCTCTGGTATTTGAGCCACGTTTGCTCCGCGATAGTTCAGGCGCCGCAGCACGTCAATCTGATGGTGGAATAAATACGGGGCCTAACCGTCGAAAGAACAAAAAATACACGCACGACTTTGCCCCTCTGGAACCCTAGCGATTCGAACTGATCAACGTGTGCCTTCTCCAAGCCGGCGATGGCAACCTCATCGCGCGAATCCGTGCTGGCGCTCTTCCCCTTCCCCTCCACAGCTGCCGTAGCCTTCGGCGTGGCGTATGTCTTGGTCCAATATATCGCGGTCTCCTCGAAACTGTGCTTGCTCGTCGTGTAGTGTTTGGCCACCTCAGCGTCCTGCGGGTCGTTCGGCTCGGGCGAACACAGAAGACTCTGCAGCGAGATCAAGGTCGATTTGAGAGTCAGGACGGGGGACCAAGCGTCTTTCAGGATGTCAAGACAGATAGCACCCGATGCGGACGAGACGTTGGGGTGGTAGACCTTTGTTATGAACTTCATCTTGACCGGTTGAAAGGGATACGATTCAGGAATGACGATGTCCTGCACCACACCGCTGTCAGGCTCCTGTCAGGCTACCGTGGCACGGCTATTCGACGAACCACTTCAAAGTGGCCACCCTGGTATGGGGTATCCTCAGGCCCAGGGAAGGATCCTTTCAGATGGAAAGGCGAGGAATCGACGAGATCGATTCGGATGTTGGATGTCTTGTCATTCTTGCAGTCTGTGGCAACGATTACTAACCGTTTTTTTTTGCGGAAAAAAGGGGCGGAGAGGGCTGACCAGCAATTTCCTTGTTGACGCGGCGCAGTCTAGCATCCATTGCGGAGAGTTGGCGGGCAAAATAATACAAAGACGAGGGAGAAGTGGTAGTAAATGAGAAGCGGACAGCCTTATGTAATAATCTGCGATTGATCTCCACCATTCCATTTGGTTCTTTCTTATTGTGCTGTTGCATTCCATTCAGTTTTATTGTTCTGAGCGAGTCTGCCCGCATTTTTTCAGGCTGGGAATAATTTTGGCGTGGCCATAACGGCGGCGGCCATTCTTTTCAACAATTAACTTCTCGCTACATAGCGACTCAGAAACACTTTAGAAGCCGACCACCTGCGCATTCTCCGGAGAAACGGCAACCTCCCATTCCTGTGCGAGGATCTTTCCCTGAGGCGCCGATACAGTTGAGAGGCCAGACGAGTAAACGTCAGACTCGGGCTCGTCCAAATCAGCGCCATCCCGCTGCGCTACGACGCTTTCCCCGACACTCAGCGCTTGCACATTCTTTGTAGTATTCACTGATATCCTCTTGCCACTCGATTCCGCCTCCGACCGGGGCGTCAGGCCAGGCTGACAAGCTTAACCTCAGTCTGCGAGTTCCGCGATGTTGGGATCTGGTCGACGACTGTCAGGCACCGTGATGCGCTGCAAGAAGGCGGTGTTGCTGTAAGAGTCGGACCGCGAGTTTTTCTTGAAGACGGGGTGGTACGTGATTCGGACGGAAGCATCGATTCTGGGTGAAGTGGCGAGCGGGTGAGCGTACGTCGTATTGTATGATGTGGAAGCGACACGCACCCGATTCGAAGCTTTCTTGCGGACCCGCTGCCGGGACCTTAGAACGCGAGATGAAGCTTCCGTCGACGCAAATGCTGGTCGTGGCATTCAACAGGATTCCGACGCGTTGACGATTCGTGCCTGCAGGAGCGTGAGCTTGAGCTAAATCAATTATTTCGAGAATTAACCGCACATTGATTCAGAGCTGCGCTCTCGGGTCGATTTTCGGCATGGAATTCCAGGATAGCGCCGCCCGACAAGTTAACTCTACAATGTGCGTCTCGCCATCGCTGGGGACGCGGAAGGCCGTTTCCTTTCGAAGTTCCCCGGCACTAGCGTGAGGCATTACTCTGCCGCCTCTAATCGACTCTTCATCGTTGTTCGATCGGGAACGGGAACGGGAATGACTCTATTATCGGTTCTATCGAAGGGTAGCCCAGTCGCATGCGAAACTTCCTGAAACGGTTACAGCTCGGAGGTTGGGGGAAATCGAGATCCCAGCGCCGCGGAGTCGGTAGTCAAACGCCGAAAGTCGGAGTCGGAGTTTCCAATTGCAATGGAATATTATTCTACGACTAGTAAATGATAGGTGTAGACCATCAGGAGTACGCCATGGATACATACCTCTCCGGTGCTTTGCGTGATTGCCGCCTTATATACCAGCTTGCTGGAATTCTCCGTGGTATCCTGGACCATAGTCTGCGTAGAACGTCTTCCGTCGCAAAAGGTAGCGCTGAGGAATTTATCCCGCTTGCTCTCCGGGATTGCAGCTGGATTGTGGTCATGGTTGTAGGTAGTTATGTGCGCGAATTTTCGGTTTGCGAATCAAACTCAGAGAGATGTTTGGTTCAGCCTGAGAATACTGGAATTGGGCGACGAGCAGCGACAGGAGGACACAAGCTAGCGAAGTGGGCGTCGGACTTTGGGACCATTCCACGTATCGATGAGGGTATCTAGCCAGCAGATACCCCGCTAGTGGAATGTAGGCTGCCGCTGCGACAACATGGTGGTGGACGACAGGTGACTCGGCATCAACGGCACGAGGCGAGCTGATGCCCCATCTTTTGAGAGCGCCATCATTTGACCCATAACTCAGTCGCATCAGCGCATCGAAGGCGCCTGCTGGGCACGCAAAATACTCCAGTTAGATGCACCAAATATTAATTTTCTTCGCGCAAACAGTAACAATTATTCTGCCCCTATCCCGCCCCTGTCATTATTTGAGACCTATTTGAATCCGTGGACAATCAACGGAACCAATTTCTTTTTTTCTTGTCCCCCATCTCTCAGCAGGGCATTGCTTTATTCTAACTCTCTTTATCCATTTCGACTCCAGCCTTCGGCTCTTCTTCTATATTCTGCCTCCTACCTTCACCTCCACACTGGCGCAAAATGCCGGGGCTCCTCACCAAAATTCTTTCGAATTCTCCTCCTCCTCCCGCTTCCCCGAAGCCCTGGACGGCGTACGTCTCGGTGCGGTGCCGTGTACGTGAGCCTCCGCACTATTAGCACTTCTCTGAGATCGCTCGATGTAGATTTCCATGCCATCCGGTGACGAAACCCCTGAGAAGGGACGCCAGGTCGGGGGTCCGAGGCGGCGACTAGTCGCGTACAGTGCTTCGTCAACATCTGTGCCGACCGCTTTACCCCGCCGCCTCCCCATTGGCCGTGCGCACACTACCGACTGCCAGGCCCTCCCACACCCCTCCCGTCCCCGTTCCCACTCCTCGTCAGAGTGGCCAACTGGGCTCCTTATCAAATTCAAACGAACCTCCACCGCGGCTTCATCACCACCCCAACCATCAGCCATCCCGGTGCAAGCTCAAGCGCCGAAAAAGCCGTCGTACGCCGTCTCCGTGTCGGCAGCGGTTCGAAAGAAAAATAGTCTTTATCCAACCCTCCGTGTCGCCCCAAGCGCGCTTGAGCGTGCTTCAAGCCACCACGGGCCCGCGTCCCACGTCGTCGGCCCGATCCCAATAGACATTTCGCGGGTCGAGAAGCCGGTGCTATGCCGATGGACTACGGGGTCGCCGGATCCCAGCAGGCGGCAGGGGGTGCCATTCTTCGGAGAGGAGGCACGCACCACGCTGAAAAACGCTATGAATCAGAAAGAACTGGATAAACAAGAGAGCAGGCTGTTGGCGAGGCTGATGGAGGGTCAGGTCATTGGAGAGGATATTTACGGCCGCGTGAAGCTTTTTCCTTCGTCAGAAGCACGGATCGACTCGTCGAAGGATTGGATGCATACGACATTCTGAGAGTTGCGTTTTAATTTACAGGGAAATTTTTATCATCGATGGACAGTAGAAAAAGGAATAGAAAAATGTACAGCTCGAAAGAAACGATGGAGACTTGTTTGCATCTGGAAATATTAATTATGCCGCTGTTCCAGGCCAGTTTCGAATTTTCAGCGATCAGCAAGACGGTTGAGGTCAACAATATTTCAGGGACACGTTGAAACTTCGGACTTGCTCCTTGGAGTCCATACCCTACCTTGACTGCATTTCCTTTTATTTTTTCCCCTCAAAAAACACGCTCACGTGACCTGGTTTCGCATCTTGTGTCGCGACGGCATCGATTTCTCCGATCGACTTTCCCGGAGACAGTCGTAAATGAATTCATTTCTCCGTCAAAGTAAAGAGTGGGACCCCGCGGAGTAATAGGTGCATTCCTTTAGATAAAGAGAAGAACGTCAAGAGAAGTGGGCTCGGATCAGGTGCAGAAGCCACCGGAGTGATCGGACTCGGCATAGTTGAGTAATGAGGGAGTCAAAAGTGAGTCATCCCGCCGTCGGCGCGCCTCTATGTGTGTATGTGTGTCTACGCCAACTACCCCCAAAGTAGGTCTGAATAATGTGTTTAATTTTTTCTAGCCGTATTTGACATCCAATTACAGCGAGACCGAATTCTCGCGATATTTACACATAGTTAAAAAACATTCGTTCAATGGAACAATGAGATGGGCAGTTTGTGCAATGTTTTTGTGCGGTTATTTCATCCTGTTATTTCTCAGCAGAATTTCTATCTAGAAAAAATCTCCCAGTGACTTTTGAGGTCGACAGAATTACCTAGGAAGAGGAAACAAGCTTTCTGCTAATTTAACAGCAGATAGGTGGCTCACGGAGCTCATAGCGCACTCACGGCGGACTAGGGCGGGATCCTGGTGATGCGCGCTGGCTGTTTGGTGTAATTCATGAGTCATGAGCATCATATCTAATCTAATCCGGGTCGAACCGGGCTCGGGGCGGCGCATCATTTCTTTTTGATATTCTTAATTCTTAATTCTTACTTTTTCATCTAGAGGAATGCACCCTTTCCTCGGATCCCGCGTAATAACGTTTTCTCTATACTACACACATCATCTGAGCCCCAATTCGGTTGCTGCGGCGCCGGCGGATCAAGAACGAGCTTAGGTTGACGTTAGGCTCACGCTCGACCACTACAGTGTTCAATGCTCTTCGTCGCGTTTGTGGCCTACGCATTGTCCAGCCACCTCCGAGTCGGCGTCCACGCAATGACATCGATGGAACTTGATCCGCGAGAAGAATCGACTGGGCCATGCAACGACATCCATAATTGCCGAACGCTATTCGACATCGTATGGGGCTGCCTTGCTACAGGTTTCGCTGCCACCTGGGTGTCCGTACATCCAGATGTTCCCGCTCCTGGGCAGAGTTGGCTCAGGCTCGCTTTCCGGAGGCTCTGGATGATGCTGATAGGCCTCATTGGCCCAGAAATCACTGTATATTTTGCCGCCCGACAATTCATTGCGGCCCGAAAGTTCTCCAAAGGTACCACTTAATTGTTCCTTACGTTACATAGCCGGTCGCTGATTTGATCCAGAATTCGGTGTATCACAAACACATGGATTTTTCTTCTCTATGGGCGGCTTCGTTTCTCGGATGGGAAACCATCCAATTACAACAATGGAGCAGCTGCAGGATCCTCTTGTTGGCGAAGAATATTTACGGGATATAAAATCGGTGGAGGCTGACGATATAATGGACAAAAGCAAAGGCGACGTGGTGTCCAAGGGTATCGCGCTGCTGCAGTGTTTTTGGTTCATCCTCCAGTGTCTTGTTCGCGCCGCCCAACACCTTCCCATCACCGAAATCGAATACTCCATATTCGCATTCGCCGTAGTGAATATCCTCACTTGGCTGCTTTGGTGGAACAAGCCATTGGAAGTGCAGCGTGCCATTCTTATCGGACCCGTCACTCGGCAGGGTAATATCGATCCTGCGACATTCGCGCCCGAGGTGTCCACACAACTCGCATACGAGTCACTGTTTTCAGGCCCATTATATGGGACATACATCCATTACCATCCAGCCGAGGGGGTTGCGGTTCCATCTTTCTGGTCATCATCGAACATTTACAGCCACACTTTCATATGGATCGAAGCAGGAGTGGCCACAATTTTCGGGGCCATCCACTGTGCGGCGTGGAAAGCAGATTTCCCTTCAAAAACGGAGATGAGACTGTGGAAGGTCTGCTCCTTGCTAATCACAACCGTTCCGATAGGAATCCAGGTGGCGGACTTCATCGGCTCCAGTTCTCCTGGCTGGTTCGAACGTCGAGTCCTCTACGCCATTTTTATGGGCGGATATTCGATTTACCTTGCCTGCCGCATTATTCTCATCATTTTGCCCTTCACAACGTTGCGATCTCTGCCTTCTGGTGCGTTTGCCCAAGTAGATTTTACTATATACATTCCCCACCTGTGATGCACCTAATAAAAAAAAACTGCTCCACCGTATTGAAAATTGAAGAAAGCTTCCCGATGTGCGGTGACTGATTCCAGATACAGTACAATAAAACTAGGCTGGTATTTTCCCCGCCTTCCTCAAAATCTCCTTGACGCGCTCAACAGGAAGGCTCTTCCACTTCCTACCTGTGTACCCTTCAAGCTCCTCGGCAGCCAACAGAGCATTGAGGATGGCCTCCTCTGTGGCGTCAGCTGCCGCCCGGAATATTACGTCCAAGGTCTCATTATGGACTGCCTCCACCGTCTGGGGGCCCTCGATCAGTCGCTATAGTTAAAATCCGTTTAGGATACCGCTCACGTATGTAGATACGGGTTCGATTCTGGTCTCGTACCGGGGTTCTTTCGGCGGGGTGAGGGGTGCTGCAGTGGAGAAACAGAGGAAGATGTCTGCGGAATTTGGAAGAGTTGGCATGATTCTAGGTTTTTCAAGTGGACCATGCCTACCGCCGCTAAAGAAACCGGCCCCACCGCCGCCCCTAGATATGCCTACACCCGCCCGTCGAGCGACAGCACTGCACTAAACGAACGTCAAACAGGTGGATATCGGACATCAGGGTGGATTACCTGATGAGGGAGTAAAGGCGCGTCTGTTGAACTGTTCCTTAGTGGGACCGCGCCGGTAATACTACCTACCTACCTGTGGCAATTACTACGATGATACTGCGGGATGTTAGATAGATTCTAAGAAAAAGAGTCCGGATTACCTGCCATCTCCATCTTTAGGTTGCTCAATTTTGCTATCATGAGTAGGAAACCAAGGTTTGGTGTACCCTTCATCCGACAGGACCTGGCCCACTTTTTCTCCAGCAATAGTTAAATCATACGGAGGGCCGTGATTCGCCTAAGAAGCATCTTTGATGAAGAAATATGTACTGAGAATGAACTAACCTGCACGAGAGCCCCGACGACAAAGTTCTTGCCTTCAGTTGAAGGGACAATCCGAGATGCGGTCCCGGTTCCTCCCTTGAGACCAAACGAAACCATGGAAGCCCCGCCTCTGGAACAAAGTTAATGAACCAAAGAGAGAATGGGTAGAATTCACACCCACCCAACATTCCCCTCTCTCAAGGGGCCCGACCCCATGTCAGCGAGGGCACGAGCCAAATCCTCATACACAATTGCATCAGGGACGTGCGGATGAGTCATGCGATCGAAGGTCTCGGCGACCACAGGAAGCTTGAGTACAGAAGGGTCCACCCTGGTCATAGCTACGCACAAAAACAATTAATATGCAATACCACGATTCCGCAAAGTGACGTACCGTGGTAGACGGCGCCTACCTGGCTTGTGCCGGTAATGGCGAGGTGGCACGTAAGCTGGCCACTCTCGGCGATGAAATGAGCCCTAAATGTCGCGAGAGGCCCCAGTTATTGCGGAACACAACTTGGATAGAGTCGCGGCTTACCCACTAAGCTCCCCGGACCCTTGCAAGACACCCAATCCCGCAAATAGAGGGACGGTATCAATGTCATCCGTCCCAATTACTGTTACACCTGCTCGAACTATCTTCTCCCTCTCTTTCTCGTCCGGGCTAAATTATGTTGGCCACATGGATTGGATTGAAGCGTTTCCGGGACTCACGAAGTCACGTCGCCTAGAAACTTCTCGGACATCCCGACCTTCACTCGGGGGACATCTGTAATCGCATTGAAAGGACCTGGGGCGAGAAGTTGGCCGATTTCGATTCCCAGATCTCTAGCTCGAGGGCGACGCTGTTCTTGAGTCTCACCACCCATGGCGCTGATGAGAAGTGAGGGTCTTGAGAACCGGTATCGCGATTATATAGGACGCTGAGCCTGCGGCGCAGCCGGAACTTGGTTAGACCGTGATATGTGATACTGATCGATGCCGGCCCCACCGCGCCGGTGTGCGGAGTTTAAATTCATCTGATTAGAGCATATTCGCACCGCCCAAAATCGCCTTTTGATCTAAAAAGTGATGCTGATGCCAGAAAAGTGGGGCTCCCAAAAGGGAATAAGTGACACTCAAAAAGCGAAGTAAAGGCGCAGTTTTTGGTCATTTCAGCCCGAGGAAATTCCCGGACCGCCGGTGCCTTGCCTATTCTTTAATCCAATTTTTTTCAGTAGAAAATTTCTCGCAGGCGTTGCACAAAGTCGAAGGCGAGAGCCAGGTCAGTCACCGAAGTCACATCAATCAAGACTCTCGCTTAAAAGTGATGCAGAGATCTGAAAACTTTTGGGCGGTGCGAATATGCTCTATTAATTCGTGTGCGAGTTGCCATTTTCGCAACATTTTCAGGTCTTGGCGCCGAGTCCCATTCTTAGGGTCCCATTATCCATCAGTCCCACCTCTTCTTCTCCCACCTCTACGTCTCGCGCCTATTCCCTCTGTGTTGCTGGTACCTGGTCTGCGCAACAACTGCGTGGCTAGACATTAAGCCTTCTCTCGGCCGTCTCCCAGTTCCTGCCTGCATACCTCTCTCTTGCGCTGCGTCGCGTTTTTAGCCGTTTTCGCGCTGCGTCGTGTTTTTTGGCCATTTCTTGTGCTCTGCGCTGTGTCGCGTTCCTCTGCCGTCTGTGGTTCATATGCACTGTTTGCACTGTGGCCTCGTTTGTTACTCGCTTGCCCTCCAGCTCTTCCACCTCCACAGCTCCGCACATTATGCTGAATGGTAAGCACTGCCTCGCTACCCTTCAGCCCGTTATCTCTCACTGAATTCAAGCACTCAACACATTACATTATCATGTGCTCGAGGTGAGCTGAATGCCACGGTTGCGGCTTCCGCCGGGGCCTTTTGAAAAGTTTGGAGCACCCTCAACAGATATTGCAAAAATGTTGGGTGAACAAATTGGGCGAAGATTTTGAAGGCATACCATAACACGGGCTAACGGTGAGCCATTTGATGTTTTTACTGTAAGTTTCAGTGAAATGTGCAGAGCAAGAAAATTCCAGTAAGTTGCTAGTGAGGAGTTCCAGAATTAAATTTAGTGACACCCATTCGGACTTGAACTCAAGCTTTCGGATTCATCCACTGTTCCCGTGTCCGTGTCTGTCGCGGCAATGTTGGCATCACGATCAACTAACAAACTAGTGCATCGTCGCTCCTTCGTCCACCAAAATCGATTCCTCTGGGGTCGTAAGCTCCTCAATGTCGTTGGTATATTATCTCTCAGAGCCAGGCACTCTCAAATATTTTATCAGATAGGATTGCAACCAAAGATTCGAGACCCAGGCTGAAGCTCAACCTGGCGCACAATCCTGATCCGAGTTTCGCAACGTCCCTTGTCTTTAGCTCACCAAATGGTCGCCCCGACGCGACCGCAAGGCGCCGCGTTATCATCATAAGACTCCCAGGGCCGGGACATCCATCTTACGGCACTGTTCTTCTTATGATGCTTCTTCGGCGCGGCTCTACGGAAGCGTAAGGCTTAAGTAGGCTTAAGTATAGAACTGACCTTAGCGCGGCTTTCGAGCTTCCATGTCCGCCCCGACCACGGCTCTACCTCCAGCGATGGCGCCCGAGGCGGATTCAGCTGCAAAATCCGACCAGCGGCTGCTCGAGATCGGATATAAGCCAGAGTTCCGCCGCGAGATGTCGCTGTTCGGCGTGCTCGGAATATCCTTCTGTGCAATCGGGATCCTAACTGGCATGTCCAGCGCGTTTCAGACGGGGCTGTTTTCAGGCGGTCCCATAGGTCAGTCTGCGCCGTTATTATGAAGTGGAACTGGCTCGATATTGTTGGTTTACAGGGTTATTCTGGGGATGGAATGTAAGCTCTACCAGGCTCACACTTCCGGAAATTGTAGCCGAATGTATTTATCGACGTGTTTCGTAGATTGTCAGCATATTCATGCTGCTGATTGCACTGTCGCTCGCGGAGATATGTAGCGTTTATCCGACTCTCGGAGGCGTATACTTCTGGGTGTGCAAAATGAAGCCGGATCTTCCTTTTCTGGGCTGTGAGTTCAATGGCAGCATTTTTACCGGGGATCGTTGACGATTACATACAGTCGGAACTGGTTGGCTATACACGATTGCTTTGGTTTTTACCGGGACTTCTGGGAATCTGAGGTGAATTTTATTTCGCGGCCTACCGGATGTGGTTGCTCATTATGTAGTGTCGCGCTGTACCTCGCATCCATCGCGGAGGTTGGAACGGGACACATATTGACGCGGGTAGAGATCGCTGCTATCGCTTGGGGCGTAAACATCGCTTCTGGAATAATGAATACGATTGGTACCAAGGGCATCGGGCGCATGAGCGCCTTTAATGTATGGTGGACTTTGGGCGGTACATTTGTGCTGGTATGTTCGTGCTAAGTGGTCCAGTCCCGAGCTGACCTTTCTGCGAAGGTCATCACGCTGCTTGTAAAGGCTCCCGCGAAGGTCTATTCTTTCCCTCATATAATTCCCATTCTTCGGATTATTCACGTGACTACTATAGAACACCGCGTCGTTCGTCTTTACGGACCTAGAAAAGTATGTGCAACCCTGAATTCATCTATATCTTGATACTCAATCCTCCACAGTTTCACAGGTTGGCAAACAAGGGCTTCGTCGTCCTCCTCGGCTTCCTACAAGCCGTCTACACGCTTGAGGGATGCGAGACCGCTGCCCAAGTAGCCGAAGAGGCCCAACGTGCCGAATGGCTCGCGCCCATCGCCGTCGTCGGTAGCATCATCGGCTCATGGCTCATTGGACTAGTCTACATGCTCGCACTCCTCTTCAGCATCCAATCTGTCGGCAGCGTCCAGCACAGTATACGCCATCCCCATCGCCCAGCTGTACTACGACGCCGTCGGCCCGCGCCTCACGATGATGTGCATTACGGTTATTATGCTCGCGCAGTTCATGGCCGCCGTGACGGCGTTCACGGCGAGCTCGCGGCTGTTTTATGCGCTGGCGCGGGACAATGCGTTCCCGTTCAAGGACAAGTTTACCACGCTCAATAGGTTTCAGGCCCCGTATTACGGGGTGTGGCTGTCGGTGTTTGTTGGGTGCGTTATCTCGTGTGCTTATATCGGGTCGGCCATCGCTGTCTGTATTTTTTTTATCTCTATGCTGCTGTGGTTGACTTTGGGGTTCAAGTTCAATGCTATATTGTCCTCTGCCGCTATCTCGGTGATGCTGGGATACCTACAGCCTATCATTATCCGCGTGTTCTGGCCCTCTGCGTACGTTCATTTTGTTTTCTTGTTTAATCGCCTCCTAAAATTATTTGTTATTGTCCAATGACAGGCTTGGCGAACGCGGCCCTTTCCATCTCGGCCGATACTCCTGGGCGATAAATTTTGCCAGTTTTGCGGTTCGTTTCTCCGTCGTCACTCGCTATCACCAGTTGAACGTCGAGCACATTAATTATATAGTTCACGGTATTCGTCTGCGTGCTGTTCATCCTGCCTACCGCGCATCCGGTGACGGTGCTCAACATGAATTACTCAGTCGTAGCAGTCGGGGCCTGCTTCTGCTCGTGGTGCTCATGTGGGTGTTTTGGGGACGACAGAGGTTCAAGGGGCCTGTCCTCACTGCTGCGCTTGTCGACGGTCTGTACATGCGGCTTCTGGTGGAGAGTTGGCGAGGAGAGCTGAGGAGGAGCGGGAGAAGGAGAAGGATCTTGACGACTCGCGATGATTTATGTCGACTCTATTTAAAAAGTATACGGTTATACAATACTTCGCACTCTCCGGAGATGGTCTTCTATATTAATGTTCATCGACTATCTTTGAGCAATTTTTTATAGAGCCTGACTGTGAGACTAGAGATGGTCCGGATTAAGGAAATAGATTCCACACCATCGTTTTTCTCAGCTAAAAAAATCCAGGCTATATATACGACAAGTACACGAATAGAAACGAGATTTCTATTGCTCTAATTTATCTCTTTTATTTTTTTATTTTCTTACCACGGAATCGAGCGAAAAATCAACAAATAAAGTTAAACTCCGCTTCGCTTCTCTCTCGCGTTCCACCACCTTCACCAGCTACACCGCGTTCTCTGACTCACAATCATCTCCATTCTGCTTTAATATCTAAATTCGCGTATTCTCATCTCTTCTGCGCGTCTTTGCGCGAGATTTGCCGCCTGTGTCTTTCAAAAGGTGTTCTCACTCCGAATCGGGATTGCCTCTTCGCAGCGCTTCGGTCCTAGATTAACGCCAGGAGGCGGATGCGGTGGAATTGCATGTCCAATTGCTGTGAGGAAAAGCATGCTACTTTGCTCGTGAATTACCTCGGTGGCGCTTGTGCATCTTTTGGGGTCCATCTGAATCTGACTCTAACCGCGCATCTGCCGCGAGCCTATTTTGTGTTGATTATATTGCCTCTCCAGACGGCCAAGAGGCTCCGAGGACTTGCACTGACTATAAAAATCAACGCGGGTTGCTTATTACAGCCGTACGATTAATTAAAGAACGATGGCTACCGTGCGGGGTGGGAAGGTGTTGAACCCGATGTACGCAAGATGTATGTCCATTTATTGTTCTGGACTGTTCTTTGCTCAAGCTGTAGAGATTAGAATCACTTCAGCAACGGCCTCGCCGGTGTTTAGGTCACTCTTTGGCGTTTGGTTGATGTTCATGGACAGCGCGAGTTATTTTTGTGAGTTACTGTGGATTATCAGGCACCCTTACGATTACCTTGTGTTATTTTACAGCGTGAGGAGACCTTGGCAATAATGTGAAATGTGACCAAAAATATTTACAACTGTAAGTACGTGTTTCATCTTTACTTGAGTAGTGTTCATCCCATTTTTTTGGATAGACCAACAGCTGGAGGTTCAGGCGTCTTCACTATGCGTCTTGAGCGAGGCTTCGAGCCGCCCACTTTTTTGTATGAAGCCACGCATGCACACACATCGCCAATCAGCCGACGCCCGACATTTCTTGTTTGGCGCCATCTTTCTCCATTCACCGGGTCAGCTGAGTGCCGATCTGATGTGACGGTTGGCGCGCCTCTGGGATATAAGCGGGCACGCGCGATGGGTGGAGCTTTCCTGAAGCTTCTTGAGAGAGCGGACCTTGCATCCCTCCTTGCGACCAGCCAAAATGTTGACCGCACTCGCCCTCGCGCGTGTCTTGTGCACGGTCCTCAGCCCAAAGCTCCTCGTTGTCCTATGTGGCGGTCGCGACGGCCACGGCGAGCCCCTCTGGCGGCGCGTCGGCGTTGGTCCCCACCCAAGCCGCGCTGCCCCCTAAACAGGCGTGGTGCCCCTCCGAGATCTTCTGCGCCGGTGCGGTGCGTGCCTTTCGTGCTTCTCTTTTTCCCAGCAGCCCATTTATTCGCCTTCCCAGCTCCTCCAAACGCTCCATCTCGCCCACCCCTATGACGACCCAAAACGATCGTCGACAAACCCACTGCCAAAACCTCAAAAGCCGTCCTCGCGGACTTCGCCAAGCTTCCCGGCAATGGCTCCATCACTGAGGGACAAGTCGTCGACTTCCTGGACTCGGACTTCCAGGGCGAGGGTCGCGAACTGCAGGCAATGCCACTACCGGGCTTCAAGGAGTCGCCCGCATTCCTCAAAAACACGTCTGACCCGCTGGTCAAAGCGTTCTCGCAGACCGTCCACGGCTTCTGGACACAGCTCATTCGCGGAACGAACGAGAGCACGCTGTGCACCCATGGCGAGTGCGAGAGCTCGCTCATCCCGCTGAACCACACCTTTGTCGTGCCCGGTGCGTGTGCTTGCTCTCCATTGTCATTTGCTTTACTCAATTTTTGCTGCTAGGCGGTCGCTTCCGCGAGCAGTACTATTGGGACTCGTTCTGGATCGTCGAGGGCCTCATCGCGTCGGAGCTGTATGACATCGTTAATGCCACCCTGCAGAACTTCATGGACGAGATCGAGAACTTTGGCTTCATCCCCAATGGCGGGCGGATATACTGTGTGTCCCCTCACCAGTATTTTTTGAATTTGGAGTTTACTTGTTTGCAGACCTCAACCGCTCGCAGCCACCCTTCTTCATCCAGGTGCGCAGATACGGCTCTTTTTGGTTCTAAGCGTTGACCATTCACAAGATGCTCGCGCGTTACGTCGCTGCCAGCAAAGACACCGCGATTCTCAAGCGTGCGCTACCGCTTGCCGAGGTGCGTTGGTCCAGCCTGTGTCATCCATTCATCCTGCTAATAATCCCCACCCCCAGGCCGAACTCACCTGGTGGGAAACCAACCGCACCTCCAAGTTCACGAGCCCCTTCACGAACAAGACGCACTCGCTCGCGCAGTACAGCGTCACCAACAGCGCGCCGCGGCCCGATCGTACTACCAGGGTGCGTTTATGTATTTCCGCCTCTCCTGTGCCACGCGCTGACTCCTCCTCTAGACTACATGACCGTCCACGACCCCGCGCAGCCCCAGCTCAACGCCTCCCAGGCCGCCGCTACGGGAGCTCGCTAGTGGCGCCGAGACAGGCTGGGACTACTCCGCGCGCTGGCTCTCGGATGTCAGCGCCGGCCTGCGCTCGCTCAACATCAAGAACACCGTGCCCGTGGACCTCAATAGCATTCTGTGTGCGTGCCTCTACCCGCTATCTCCTGTCTCCTGCCCGACCGACGGTATGCAGACAAGAACCGCATCGAGCTCGCGAAGCTGTACGGCCAACAAGGCTGCGGCGTCGCGCCACCTCACCGCGGCAGCGGCCATCAAGGCTGGCGTGCTCGACCTCTTCTGGGACGCGAAGAAGGTGCGTCTTACATGTCTACCCTGCAGTTATCCATCTGACTGTCCGCCTCATAGCTCGCATTCTACGACTTCAACATCGCCGGGAAGAAGCGCAACGACGTCTTCACCGTCGCGACCTACTACCCTTTCTGGGCGGGCATCATCCCCAAGGAAGTGCTCGCCAGCTCTGCGAACGCGTTCGGCGCCTTCGCCTCAATGAACATGGTGCTCAACCGCTACAACGGCACCCTCCCCGTGACCTTCATCGAGACCGGGCTGCAATGGTCCGTGCCTCGCTGACGATAGATGATAATAATTCGAAGCTCACTCGTTCTGTTTCATGTACAGGGACGCCCCGAGCGCCTGGCCGCCGCACCACACCTCGCGCTCGCCGCCTTGCGTGCGCTCCCCGCCAATGTCACCACCGGCCCGATCCCTACACCGCCCGAGGGCCAGGGCTCGTTCGCGCTCGTGCCGGCGGGGCAGCTCGGGCTCGAGGAGGCGCAGCTCCCCGTGCAGAGCATCGACGCGCGCACAAATGCCAGCGCGTCTGGCGCCGCGGCGGACATCAGCAGGGGCGCAAACGGGACGGTCATGAACGGCGGGAAGGCGACGAAGGGTGGCTGGGCGGAGGCGCTGGGTTCGCAGCTGCGAATCGCTACTTTGCGAGTACGCTGTGCAGCTGGTGCGTTTGCGTTTTGGCTAATCCTAATGCTGCGCGCTGTACATATGCTGACTGGTGGGGTACTGTGCAGGCACGCGACTGGAGGAGAGATTCCCGGGGTTCTGCCGCGGCTGTCGGACGCAGAGCTCGGCGTGACGCAGAGCACGACTAATACGGGGAATGTGCGTAGCCTTACTAGCGCCGTCCAGCGCGGATGCGGGGTGCTTGCTTGTTTTGCCTGTTTTGCTCATCACATGTCCGTGCAGATGTTTGAGAAGTTTTCGAATACAGACATCGACTCTGCGGGGCGGGGTGGAGAGTACACCGTTCAGGTCAGTGGCGCGTTTGCGCACTTGAGATCCGGCTGAGCTGATGCATGAATGAATCTTTGTAGGCTGGATTCGGGTGGACTAATGGCGTGCTGCTCTGGGTGGCGAGCAACTACGGCGATTCGCTCGTCGCGCCGGCGTGCCCCAACCTACTTGACATCACCACGGGCGGCTCGTCGGCGTCGGTGAGCGGGACCTCCACTGCCCCTCCGGGGCCCTCTGGGAGCGGTGGCGGCGGTAGTACCGGCGGCGCCGTTGGGACGTCTGCCGGTGGTCGGTGTGCTTATTGCTGCTGCCGTGTTTGCGTGGGTTGCCCTCTGAGGAGCCGTTGTTCGATTCTGTAAGTAGGATAGCAAGCTCGTCATGTCGAATGACAAGATAATGTACTGGGACGTTTCAAGATTTTTTCTGGAGCCGCAAGCGGCCTGCGGGCATCATTGCAGACTGCGATGAGTCGGAACGACGCGAATTCGCGAGGTGTCCATGTGCTTTTTCGTCGCAACATCTTGGCAATCAGTGATCTGTCCAAGTTCCTTGTGATATTCGCGAGCGCATGTTTTCCAAAGCCTTGCGACTTGGCAAACGGGCTGCCGCGAGGGAACCCCAGTTACCCCACATTCCCCAGCTTCCCCGCACTGGAGAAGAGTTTGACTCCGCGATCGTCGTTTTAATTATGTGGGATCCGAAGCTACAAAAATGAACCACTTCCGATTCCCGAAAGTGTTCCGAATTCCAAAAGCGGCATCTGCAGCTCACGCGACCTGGGGCTCGCGGACGCGACGCATGCTTCGAGATGCGACCTCGTCCCTTTGCGCATAGCTCATTGACATTATTAATATAAAGGTCGACAGATGGCCTCCTGGATCCCCAGGTCAACTCATACTCGCGTGTGGTCGTCCCATAATGTCTCCCCTCACCGTCGGAGCCCTTGCTGCCCTGCTGCTCAATGCAGGTGCCGCCGCTGGCGCACTCCTCGCTGCGCCGACGATCACGCTCGACAGCGGGAAGTTCACCGGGACGGCGGGCATAGATACGCACAAGTTCCTGGGCATTCCGTTCGCCAAGCCCCCGTAAGCAGCACCGCGGTGATTATTTCGCGCGTCCGCTGACCAGCACAGAGTCGGAGACCTTCGATTCCGGCTGCCTGGCCAACGACCCGTATACCGGCTCACACACCGCCAACGCGTTTGCGCCCGCGTGTCCTCAGCAGGCGGTTAAATTGCCCATCATCACTGGCCCGGCGGCGGTGGTGCTGGACGACATCGTCAACTCGATATTTGGCACCGTCTTTCCCTCCGCTGAGACTGTGAGTGTTATGTACAAAAATAGAGAGGGCGTGGATGCTGATTTGCTGCAGGTCTTATGCTCAACGTCATCAAGCCCGCGACCGCGACCGCAACTTCCAAGCTGCCTGTTGTCGTCGTACGTCGTGGACCATGTGCACGCCTGGCTTGGACTCACACGCAGCACCTATTAGTGGATTTTTGGCGGTGGATTTGAGTTGGGAAGTCCTGCCATGTACGTCTGCTTGAAATTTCATCCCACAGCGTCTGACAATTGGTACCAGGTATGATGGATCCACGATCGTTGAACGGTCAATTGACATGGGGAGCCCTGTGATATACGTCTCAATGAACTATCGGGTTTCCGGTGAGTATCGCAGAAACTCCAGAAAATATATCTCACTGACTGAGGGCCATAGCTTTCGGGTTCTTGGCTAGTAAAAG
>JARJCX010000554.1:0-47782 GCA_029282285.1 Mycena rebaudengoi
CTGAATCCCAGGGAGGTTTGGACGTGACCTCAAGGCGTGGCTCATCATCGCCTGTCGCCTAACGAGCAGGAGTGTTATGGGTTCTTTTGAAATCTCATTAGCAATGAAACAGGACAAGATAAACGGTGTGTCCGTCCCTTACACGATAAGTGAACGCATCGATTTTCCCGCGTGAAATCGAGGCGTCTTCGTATCTCTGAAAGTGCCGTAGCGACACGGGCAGATCAGAGATTCGAAGTGTGGGGAAAGAGCCCGCGGCTCCGCCGCTCGCCACCCGGGGCGCTAGCGCTGTGCGAGACGAGGCGGACGGTGGACGGGATGCTGGCCAAAGGCCCGAGGCGAAACCCGTCACCGCAGAGTCTGAAACAACAGCGCGCGGGGAGACCGAAGCGGGCTCTGAGCGCAAGGGCCAGCTCGGCTGTGGTGGTGCAAACGAGCAAACCACTCAACCCATCCAGAGCGACAGCTCCAAAGGTGGGATGCGAGAGATGCAAGCCCACCACCCCACACCAGAGGTGGAGCGAAGGTTAAAGGCGGACGAAAGGAGCGGGCGGAGCGGACTCGGCGGAGAGAGGAGGTACGGAGAAGAAGAAGAGGAAAGGGAAAGAACGGGAGCGAGCGGCGACGGAGCGTAGCGCAAGAGTGAACAGTTTTCGCAACTGATATTGCCAGAATAGCATGTATTGAAGCGTGAGTAAGCGGCGGGAGGCGGGCAAGAAAGGTAGGGTACATCGACGTGGTAAATGCAAGAAGGTACGTGTGGCGATAAGGGGAATGAGGAACAACGGAGCGGCGAAAGGGGGGGCGGACACGGAGGGAGCGAAGGAGCGGGAGAAGAAAGGGATAAATAAGGCGTATACGATGCCTTGAAAAAAAAATGTGAAGCGACAAGACGGGTCAAAGAAGCGGATGCAGCTGGCAGTAGATGCAGGCCTAAGGTGGGTGGAAGCGGAGAATGGATGAGATCGTGGCTGAAGCGGGAGAAACGCGTCGAGGGAGCGAAAACGAGAGGAAAGGAAAGGAAAGGCCAGGGTGTGTGATATCGTAGACGATGCCAAGGAGCGTGAAGACGTGGGTAAAGATCAGCGGAGAGGCGGCATAATCGGCATGCAAGAAAGAAAGTGCACCAAGGTATGAAGTAACGTTGGCGAAGGCGAAGCGACACAGAACGGGTTAAGTCGGAGGAAAGAGGCGGGCGCGGCAGGCGCAAGCGTGATGAGCGCCAGAAGCTGGTAGAGGCGAGCAAATAGGGTTCGAGCCGCGACGAGGGCGGTGTGACGATCCAGCACACGGGCTCGGTATCCAAGGCTAGAGCTGTAGAGCTGCGTCCTTCTCCGGTCGGGCGAGAAGTGGCGATCAGGCAAAGCACGGAGCGCGAAACAAGGTTCGGATGGGGTTCGAGGCCGTTTGGCGAAAGGGGGGAACGAGAGGCGGACGTTCAGGTGATACGGCGACGGACCGCTGGTGCGTATGGAGGCGGAAATTCGGACTCTGAATGTGCGAGGCAGGGAGTGCGGTGTGTTGCGGAGGCGGTAGATGAAGACGGGGGTACTGAAGCGGAGGCGAAGTCACTGTCAAGAAGCGGTTATTTGGTGATGTTAGCATGCCGGGGCGACGGAGGCTGCAGCTGGCAAAGTTCTGCCCCAGCGACTCCGAAGAGTCGCACTGTCGTCAACAAGATATAGGTCTGGTTCATCGACAAAAAGTGCTCGATTTCTTTGCAGCGACTCATTGATGTGATTTGATATTCACGACGCGTCTTATGAATCGATTATCTACCTTGTTTGCTGCAAAGCGTACAATAGAAAATACACTACAACCCCCATTTATCGTTTTCTGCAAACCATGCAAAATAAGCAACACGAGAATGAAGCTTATTCATGAACTCACTCCTTTCGCTTTTTGGTTTCTCGAATGACAGGTCTGCTGACCTCGAACCGGAGCGAATTCCAAACTGCCCGACAATGATGTGGAGGCGGGTCGAAAAGCGAATTGACGGGGAAGAATACGCGTTGCTCGCATTTCTTGGTGCCGCATGCTTTGCAGAAGCATCCTCCATCCACAATCAGGCTGCCCTTCCGCGCACCCCTTTCACACTCCTTAACATTGTCACTGAGGAAGAAGTGCTGCTTGGGGGTCGACGGGTCCGGCCCGTAGCAGACGGCCATGTAAAGTTTTGTTTCCCCTGATGGCAGTTCATTCGTCAGCGAACGATTCACCGTACAACAAAAACAGACCTCGGAACCACTTAGTCAACAGCTGCGACTGATCCCGAGACCAGGCCAGCCGGTCGTCAAAGTTAATGGGTAGAAACTGCGCCGGGCAGGCTGAGCTTTCGGACAAGACGATGTCGAAAGCGATCGTGAGTAGATAATCTGGGTCCTGGAGGCGGCTTTGAGCGATATATGCCATGGATGTGGAGGGAGGCAATGCGTGGAAGGCGGCGAGATCCGCAGGCCTCAACAAGTCCTTGAGGGCCTTTTTGCTAAAGGGAGACTCGACGATGCGCTGCACCGGCACCGACTGCATGTCTAATTCGACAAGAACGTCGTCTATACTGCCCAGCACGTCGACAAAATCGGCATCGTGAAGAATGTCGTGGGGGTGAAGAATCCACTCGAGGGAAGAGAAATTATTGCCAGTGATTTCTACCCGTTCATCGCCGTTGCAAGAATGATACGCGCCATTGTGGTGCCCGATGACGGACTCTCCGCAGGTATAACACAAGCCCTTCCTCCAGCTAATGGATATTTCCTCGATGATGATGGCTTTTTGGTGAGCTGTGTTGTCGAGAGCCTCGCGGAGATTCTTTTTTTGAATTGCAATGGTATCGACATAGACGGGCACCTCGTGTGTACTTCGCCAAACTCCAAGAGCAAGCTGGTTGGCTCTTGCCGAATCACTCTTCTCCTGCGAGCGGCCGAGGGCATTGGCGGCGTACACGATGTCCGTGCCTGGGGCAAGACTCCTGAACCAATGGAGGAATGACTCGTCGAGGATAGGGTGAGAAAAGGGAGCGAGGTGGCCAGGGTCGGGCGGTAGGTTGAAAGAGTCGAGCTCTTTTGCTCGCTCTAAAATCTGGGCGAGTTGGCGCTCCCGAGGTTCACCATGCTCTGCTGCCCGCATGCCTTCACGCCTGTGGTACGTGCTGGAGTCGGGGGAGGAGGCCTTCCACTCTTCGTGCGCACGCTGGGAGGATCGCAAAGAGCGCAGGAAGGTGAGCATGAGCTCCTTCTTCCTCGCCACACTTTTCGCTCGCGCCAGAGCCTCTGTAACTCCGTTGGCCAGCAAACGAGACTCGCATACCTGCCGGATATCTGCGAGGAAAGCCTTGACAGCAGGTGCATTGATCCAGTTGATGGGCTCGCCTCTGCGGAGCTTGTCGGCTATGATTCTCGTCGTGGTCTCGGTAACGATGGCTATGATGAAATCCACGTCCCAACGAACACGCTCAAGGCTGGGGTCGTACTTGAGACGGCCATGGTCTGCGCAGGGAATGTGCAGAGACAGATGGTGGGGTTCACGACCAGTCCGGATGATTCGTATAGTGCCCAACACGGCATTGAATTCTCCACCCGAGAACCTTGGGTACCGTACGGACGGGAGTGATCCGGGCAGACCGAGAGGTGTTTGGCAAGAGTCGACCGCTCGTTCATCGTCGGAGGACAAATGAGTCCAACCGTCGACTAAGAGGCCGGACCTGAATATGGCGGCTACGGGATTGGATTGCGTCACAATAAGAATAGGAGATAAACGCTCGAGAAGGCGACTCATAAAGATGAGCTGGATTAGAAACAGCAAAAGATGGAGGAGAGTAAGTCGCCAAAAGTCGGCGAATGAACCGATGTACCGGGCGATGAGCGTTGCGGGGAGGTCTCCACTCTCCGGGAGTTCGGGATGGAAAAAATGACGAAGATGCCGGTCTTCCTTGGGTCCTCTCCCGACTGTTGAGTCCCAATATCCACCGCACCGTGCTGTGAAGGCCTGTAACGGAATGTCTTTTGTGACTTCCATCTTCACTACTTTTCCTCCAAGCGTACGAAGAGGTTGCACCACCTTTGTCTTGACAGCATTGATGGCTGCAGGAGCGATCTTTGGGAAGTCATAAGGCGAAAGGACCCGAATTTCGTCGTCCATCAGAGCCTTTACTTGTTCTGAGAGTTGCATATCTTCATATGTTCCTAAGGGAAACGGGTGTCGCTCGCTAGCTGGGAGGGCTGCGTCCCTCAAGGAGATTTGTTCGAGGGTGGGACGATTGATCGCTTGAACACCGCCGTGGGATGAGCAGATTGATCCAATACCGCAAACGGCCTTGATTATTCTTTCTTTCCAACTAATGACTTCATTTGATGCTACATCCATGGGGTCTGAGATGGGGGTATCGAGACCCACAATGTGGTACGTGTTGATTTGTAGCTTGTGCTTGTTTGTGTCCAGGAAGTTTATCACCCGCACGTTGCTCCCCATTCCGATGTCGTTCTCGACGCGTGCGGCCGGCGCCACGTCTTGAGTGATTCCATTGTATAAAACAGAGGAGCTCAGCCCTGGACGTCGTTCGCCCCTGAGGCGTTTTGCCGATAAATTGTTTGCCACTTCTATTATGAGTTTGTCGACGGCGCCCTCCAGTCCGATCTCTACCATTTGGCTCCGCCAGGACGAGGACATATGTTGTACGTCGCCCTCCCGCAGGAGAGTCTGCATCATTGTAAATGGTGCGTCTGCTGGGAAGTCGAGCAGATATGGTTCGAAGGGCGACTCGACGGATGGTTGTATATGTCTGAAATAGTTTTCGACAACGTCGTTCGGCGGAGGGTCGTCGGGGTCGCTTTTGATGACGATCCCGCGTTGGAGAAAGGAGGATGGATCCCAATAGAGGGAATTCCTGGCCACATCCGCCAGAAGGTCAAAATGTTCATTTGAAAACGAGTGCCAGACGGTGGAGGGGATGGGGGTATGATTGTGGAAGTCCGCGTAACTGGTAACGAGTTTCTGGACGAGGTCTCGATTGGAAGGGGAGCCTTCAAACGACTGCTGTAAGCGCGTCCCGAGTTCGCACCAGAGGCGAAACTCGTGGACCCAGACGTCGGCGACCATATCGCTGCGTGAAAGACCGATGAGACGGCGCTGTTCGGCTGATACGTCGGGATTGTCGATAGCCGCCTGACGCCTAGCAGCTCGACGCGCAGACTTTTGAAATTCCCGCTGCAGCACTTTTATCTAACTGATATTATGAACACAGGAAATAAGCGTACCTTCAATTTATCATCCTCTATCCCTTCCTTATCTTCCACCTGGGCCTTTTGCTTTGCAACGGTCAGTTTCGCCCATTATACTGAATATGATGAGACAATATTTACTTTGCCCTTATTCTTTTTGCCCTTCACGACGTTTTCCTTCGCAAGCAGAGAGGTGGGAGCCTGGGGCCAAAACACCATGACGCTCACATCAGAGAAACATGGATATATGCGTACCTTTCTTAGGCCTTGAGGATTGCCGTTAGAGAGTCCTTCGTCCTTGGAGATCGCGGGACGCTGATAATACCCAAGTCAGGGCAGAGCTAAAACAGCAACAGCATCACGTACTGCAGGCTCGGCGTTCACCTGCACGAGTGAGGGTTAGCAGTGAGGGAGGGATATGCTCCGTTCAAAGCACTTGCCTGACGCTGCTTGCCCTTGCCCTCGTTCGGCGCGTTCATCTCCACGTCGTCATCCTCCTGTTGGCGCGCGTTGGAAGTGTCGGTGGCCACTGCTCGATCGCACACTCACGACATGCTCATCGTCGTCTCCCGCGCAGCCCTGGAACGCAGGTAGGTATCTACACGGTGCCAGATAAATAAATACTCACCTCATCAATCCGCGCACTTTTACTGCTCGGTGGCTGAGAAGAATGAGCGACCGAAAATGTGCAAGGGCAATTATACTCACTGGCTCTATTGTGGAAACCGCGCTTGCCTAAATGGGAGTTGGTATGGCAAGGTAGGAGGGTTCTGAACGACTTACGGTGCGTTTAAACAGTCTTTTCATTATCGTCAGCTAGGAAGAGCTGCGACACTAAAGGTAGAGGAAAAGGACGAGCAATTCCGAGTCCCGATCCGTTACGCGTGAATCCCGATCCGTTGCGCGTGAATTCCGTCCATAGAATATTTATTAATTGATTTCCTGCCAGACCGGCGCGAGACCCGACGCGTCGTCCACATTTGGGTGCTAAAAGTACGTAGGCCCATCAGACTTCTATTCAGCTGCGACAGCCTCCCAGCTCATTATTTGCCCAGCGACAGTCCGTTTAGCGGTACACTCGACAGATATGTAAGGAACCAGAGCCAAAAAAAAAAAAAGCGGCGAATATCCAAGTAAACCAGTAGGGGGATTGCCACCAGCAGGAGAACGAAAAGAGGGAAGCGAATAGAGGGTGCCAAAGAAGAAGCCTGCCAAAACGTCGTCGACGAGAAGCCGTTGCCGTCCTTGCGGGTCCCGAGTCAGGGTGAAGAGGGAAAAAAAGGAGAGACTGCTTACATTGAGTACAAAAAAAAGCAGAAAATCGAGACGGCAGTCTTTCGGCGGCAAACATTCATAGATTCAGCTGGAATCGATGAAAAAAAAAGAAAAAAAAAAGTGAGCCACATTTGCCTGGTTAAAATATCGCGTTGACCAAAAAAAAGAAAGACAGTATGGACGTATTGTGGCCCAAAAGTGGCCATAGAGGCTGCTGGTGACCTAAGGCCAGAACGGTGGTCGACAGAACGGCGGTTAACAGAACGATCGAGGTCGTACCATTGGCGGGCGCAGCCATTTCAAGATGGAATCAGAGAATAGGCCACGACGGTGACAGTCCCATTGAGACACCCGACGCGCGGACGATTGCCGAGCGCGCGTATCCGACTCGTCCAGTTCCTCGAGCGTGTGTGAAGTGACCAGAGTGAACCTTAGGTTCGGTCCAAGCCCCGTTCTGACGATGCCGCGCAATGCCGGACACAGAAAACATCCGCAAATAACAACCAAATAGACCACGCGCGCTTTCGTCAGGGGCCGGCGTGCCGGGCCGGAGCGGCACAGGCTTGCTCCGAACCTAAGTGAACCTTGCTGACCTCAGCTTGTTTGGCACCGCTTTACGAGGGAAGATGTCAAACTTTGATGCGATCATTGATGACTATCGTCGTCGGTCAAAGCGGCATATTTTGACGGCTTGAAGATTGGGCAGGGCTGGGGCATGGCCTTTGGCTATGCCTCCTACTGTAGTTATAAAATTGGTGCTTTTTGCTGTGAATTAAATTGACTGGTGAATAGTTTGAGCTCTAGCAAGAGGAGAGCGGCAATTCCCGGCCGGACATCGACCTCCTTGACAATGCCCCCAAATCGGGAATGCCGGACGCGGCGATAACTTTGTTAAATGCACCCAGAGTAATTCTTGGTTCCGGAATTCCGGACCAAGTCTCGAAAACGCTATTGTATGTCTGTCCAACCATACACTAACATAATTGGCATCATGCCGTGCTCCACACGCAATGTTGATCTGTAATCCGACCCACAACACTCTCCGAAGTTCTCTAAGTGTTCTGCAGCAATGTGAAGCTACTAGTACTCAAGAGCAACTGACTTCTCGTTAGAATCACGTATGACTCGGCGCATGGGACGACAACCCTTAGCACAGCTCGGATCAATCAATCAACGGACTTTGAATTTTAATCGAGGCTACGTTCTTTTTAACCTAAGTAATTCTAAGGACACAAAAGTCATCCTACTTTGGAAATTGCATCACCTGTCTGCTCCAAGCATTTTTTGAAACAGGAGAAGCCCATCAGCTTCAGCAGCTTCGACAGGTTCAGTGCGGAGAAGTGCTAATGGACTGTAGCTAATTGATTTCTGACTCTCTACCGCGGGAAGAATCAGATGCGACCTACACACCTATTTCAACGGATGCCTGTCTACTTCTTGAGGTATTGGGTTGCAGATCACCACAGAAAAAAAGAAAAAGTCGCTCTTCTTATGTCATCAAAACACTGCGAAAAAAATCTAGGTCCCGTCTTCGGGAGAGCCATATCATATGCAGATGGGCTCATGAAATTAAGAGACTTCGTAGGAACATAATAAGGATAATTCAGATAAGCGAAACGGAATATACTACCATCATTTCGATTATTCAAGTCAAGTTAGAAGATGCCGAAATGATTTGGAAGTAATTGTATTTGAATTTTTTTGTAAGGTCAGTCCAGTGGCCAGCCAGGGACCCATGCAACTGAATTGTGGAAGCAATGAGCCATTATTCTGCATAAACGTTGAACTTGAGCGAAGCAGGGTGGCTGAAAACAAGGTGAAAATCAGTTCAGTGGTCGGCCGAAGGCCCATTTGTTCACGTTCTGGAAGAAATAATGCACCATTCTCCTTGAACATTGAATTGTGCAGGTGTAAAAAATAAACCTTCACTTCTCCTTAAACATTGAGCTTGTGTGCATAGTTGAAAACCAGTTCAGTGGGTGGCCGCCTACTCGTATGGAAATAACTCACCCACCATCAACATAAAAGGTTGAACTTAACTGCTCTGCAGCCGTCTGAATCTGTATACAAACATGCGAAGAAATAAAAAATCTTGAATGCCAGAGGCTATCAGGCTGAGTGGTATAAATTTCTTGAACAATGCCAGTGTCAACCTCCACCTCAGCCTCTGAACCGTCATACCCAGAGGGCCCCAACTATATATCTCGCTTTGGTTGGATGAAGGAACCAAGTCTGGCCGGAGGGCGCTTGGTATTTATACATATATCGGGCCACAAATACCAAAAAGTCAAGCAGTCAAATGGCGATAGCAGACAGGACTTGTGTGATGCGGAAGGCTGAAGAGATCGGCTAATGACACGGGTCGCGAAATATCGGGGATGAATCTCGGAAAAAATTGGCAACCGATATGCTCGGTATTGCACAGAAAAATAATAGATTTCAGGGACATCCGAGCGAGCTCTTTGGTAGAACCTATCTATGTAGCTCTACTGAGCTCTACAGGACATGGCTATGGCCTCTATGGCTCTACAGGTCTCTATGTAGTACTATGTGGTAGTGTGCTGAGTCCCCTTTCTTCAACGATGACGATGATTTTATTCAATTTATTCATTTCGCCCTTCGAAAAATCAACATAAATTACACCCCGCCCCAATCCTTTCTTCTCCGTTCACATTCCATGCCCGCCTAGCTCAATCGGATAGAGCGTCAGACTTTTAGGGAGTCTGTTTAGGTGGACACTTCAATCTGAAGGCTGCGGGTTCGACCCCCGCGGTGGGCTAATGTTCATTTTTATTTTTATTTTCTTCTTCCAGTTTTCACCTGGTTTTTGCCATTTCTTTTTCAAACAAGAGAGCCTGTCAGTAAAACAAGCGTGGGCCATTCAAGAATGTTTAACCCGACGAGGAGTAGACCAGTCGATCTGGGTTCAGGAGCCCTGATCAGTCACGTTTGATCTCATAAAAATCATCGAAAAGCGCGAACCCGATAACAACGATGCAAGAAAAATATAATTAGCACCTAAACGACCTTCAATGGTCTCAAAGACTCAATTAGCGCCTGACATTCAGCCCATTAACTGGTCTTAAACGCAGATCGACCGGTCTCTCTATGAACGATTGTCTTCACACGAGAGATCGGTTAACAGTCTAACGAGGAAGAACGTCGAGAGCACTGCATGTAGCAATCTATCGGAATGGAGCTGCACTCAAAGTACGCTCGCGCGAGGGTGAGAAATCGGGTTCGGTGAAGACACAGATCATGATGCCACGAAATGCAAGTGCTTCATACTCCGACTCGTAAGTTCGAGGAAGGGTGACACGTCAGGGGGCATAATTATGGTGGTTTGAGAGAATGCCCGACGCCTGATGCGAGGCGCTCTTCGGCGTGAGTGACGCCCAAGATCGCCCACTGGCAAGTGTCCTCTCCGTCAAGAATCCTCGTCATTTTACCGATGTGAGAACTTGGACATTCGCCAGAGTGACCAGCGCGGACGTCTAGATAGCACGAATCTCTTCGGGAAGCGCGTATGGGTTGTCCTGACTCGAAGTTGTTTACTGCAGTGTCCACCACTCAGGCCAGACTAAGGTAAACTTGTGTGATTGAGCTAGGCGGGCGATATTCACCTCCATAATTATTAAATCATCTCCACAAAAGGTCAGTGTTGCTGCCAGAGCCCTCCAGTGTCCAATTTGCAAGGAAACGGCCGAGAAGAGACTCGGCGAAGGTGTTGTGACTCTAAATGGACTTGACACTAAAACCCTCCGTTAGGAGGAGTGCGAGTGTTGACGCGTGGTCGGTCAAAGCGACATATTTTGACGGCCTGAAGCCGCATCATGAGTTGAGGCGATACGGCGTTACATAATGGCTGCAGCAAGTCTACTACTTTGCTCGCATTGCTAGCTTGTGACTCTCAACAAAAATCTCCCTCACCCACACGTGTACTCGAAACGCTTGTTAGATGGTATCCCGTCAGGCTCTTCCATCATCGAGTCAGCTATGAATGCGAGAAACTTAGGATATGGGAACAAAGTTGACAAATGGCTATTTTTACAACATAACTTGACGCCATACAGGTCATCTATGTCAATGCCGCAGCAGTTATGAGGCCCCCGCTGCGCCATCCATTCCGCAGTATGTGGAAAGGGTGGTCCGCAGCTGCTGCGGGCGGAAGACTTGAATATGTTGTGGGCGCTTGTGAGGAAGTCGGACGCCGCAACAAAGATGGTGACGAAACCCTCCGTTAGGAGGAATGCAGCGAGGCTAGTCTCGTAAACCCCTTTATATGACGGACAATCGACACACAAGTATATAAACAGCGAGGCCAGGATCTGGCACTAAAAGTATGATCGTTCGTGAGAGGAGACTATTGTAGGTAGCTCATAACTATAGGACTGCAGTAGAGGCAACAGCACTTCACGTCTGAACACGACGCAGCACGTAGGTCGACCACGTTGACGATCGATGAACGAGAGTGTCGCACGAAAACCTGACCGTTAAATACACGGCTCACCCCCAAAACAAGAACAGAGTTGCATTATTAGACTGTTCTTACCTCGATCCCCCACTGTGAGGCTGCCAGGAAAAGCTCGAAAGCGTCCAGTGCTACAGTTGAGAGAGAAAAAAGGCACGACGGCAACCGGAAGCGCCCAAAAAGGAGATTGAAACAATTGATGCGCAGTGTATGCTGTGCACGACTCCTTGTCTTCGCCCTCAACATTGACTCGACGCCGAATTAACCCAGCACCATGTCCGCTCCCCTGGCCACGCCTTATCCGCCCGATGCAGTCTTTGACGACTTTGCAGCGGATTACAACAAGGGTCTTGATTTCTTGTCATTTCGTCCAGAGTCAGACATTATTGCACCCCATCCCGATGATTTCGAGCTCGAACTGGACACCAATCTCGCCGAGTTCGATGAGAACCAGCTTCAGCTGCTCACAATCGACTCCCACGACGCATACTCGTTCCTCAGGTCGGACACGCCTACTCGAGGCCCCCCATCCAACATAACCGCCTCGTCCGAATCGGCTTATGATTCCATTTCATCCTACTCCGAGTCTTTCTATAACTACCCTAATTCGCCGCACCCTCCTTCCAACTACTCCTTCCCTTTGGACCTGGAAATGGACTTCAGTCGCATCCGGGTTGATGCTGCGTCAGAATACGCAGCAGCGCAAGCCGCCTCTGATGCCGCAGCAGATCGCATGTCCTTTGGTGCCACCCCGGCGCCTGACACTTCCCGCAGCAACAAGCTTTATACAAAAGCGTACGATTCCCGTACCAGCTTTTCAGACTACGGCCCCTCCAGAAGAACAGCAACAGACTTGTTCGACCAACTCAGTCAACTCAGTTACAATAACCAGCCCGTGGTTGGCTCTACTGTCTCTCCCTCCCACATTTCCTCCCAGTTGCCCGCTGTATCCTCTGCCCACATGGCCCACGCTCAGGAGCCCGAAGATGACTACAAGGGCGATGCCCGCAAAAAGTACAAATGTCACGCGTGCCCTCGAGGTAATTCATATACTCTCCTTCATCTCATCTGATACTGACTATCCCGTGAAGCATTCGCTAGGGCGTACAATCTTAAAACGCATATGGCTACCCACGACCCTAACAGACTCAAACCCCATGTCTGCCCCCATCGTTCGTGCGGACGCTCCTTTAGTCGCAAGCACGACCTTGGGCGTCATCTCATCAGTATACACCGCGACGAGTCTGGACGCGAGGAGTCTGTGTGCTCCTCTCACCATTCCGTCGCGTCGTCAAAGAAATCCATTGGTGTCGAGCAAGGCTCTCGGTCCTGGTGCGACCGCTGCGGAAAGGGCTTGGTTGGCCCCGCAGCAGAGTGCGAGTGCGTATAGATGATTCATGTCTTCCTATTACTTCTTTTCGTGTGAGTTGTCTATCCACTGGTCGTATATTCCGCAGTTTACTGATTATCTGTGCAGGCTTATGTCACTCTTCCGCGGCTCCGCAGTTTCTGGCCGCGAATGCTTGCCCAGATTCCGTGGCCCTCCCTGCGTCATTCGACGTATCACGTATCGTACCGTCTCGTACCTTGTGTGCTTGACCCCGCGACGAACGTGATCTCGATATGAATTTTCTTCTCGCAAGCGCTCATTGCGTTTGTAATACTTTTATTTTTTAACAAATTTCCCCTACTTCTTATTCAACTATCATCCCTGGAACCGTATGTACACTACCTAGCTATAAGTAATAAATGCAAATTTCAACGACCTTGGTGTCAATCCTTTCTCGCTCATGTCACAAGGCGTCACAGTGAACCACAAGCAAAACCATGGACTTGAGTGATTTACACCCTCCAGACGATTACAGCCATAGGTTTTTCATCTGGCATGAATGGATTCAAGTGGCTTCATTTCTCCCGGCCGTCATCGACTCGTTCTGATTTGCAATGGTCCCCAGGCGAACGGGCCACTCACTGCCGAAAATGTCTTCGACTACTTTACGACGTCCATGTTCTATGACAAGCAAAGCAACAATCAGGTTCTGCGTATGCAGACAATGCACACTGGAACACCTATTCTCAACGAGACTGAGGAACTGAGGCAGGTTTTCTGATCGCCCAAGCATCAGCAAGAATAAACGACGCGCATGCAGACGTTTCACTGGAGTCGAGTTCGCCGTAGTACACGCCCAACCTCCGTCAATGTTCATCATTCACAAGCGTGAACGGCTTTCGCCTGATCAAGGTCTGTCTAACTATCCGCTCAGGCGCACGCGCCCGTCTAATATTCAAGTAGTACGCCCCATGTCGGCGTATTTTATCATGAACAACAGGATTTATCAGTCTCCAGATGTCTACACAGTGCTTTCAAATCGACTTGTAAGACCCGTTCCCCGCTTAAAATGTGCTTAGACAAACACTCTGATAGTTGACATCGCTCTTCTCCCTTCAATCGTCATTGGACACCTTGCGAAGTCGACGCCCTGACTACATACCGCGAACAGGATTCGTGTGGCCTATTGTAGATACTTCCCTTGCCGATGATTCGAAGAAGAAAATTACTAGCGACGAAAGCATCGGGACCGAAAGTCGAGCTGTGTCTGAAGCTCCGGAAGCCAAGCCCAAGGTCCCTCAGAGGTTTGTTGCTTTCTTTTGCGAAGCTTCCGACTAAGCAGTCCGTAGACAGCAAAATAGTTTACTGCTCATGAACGCCATGCGCGCTACGGCGTTGCACTCTAAAACAGCTTTCTCGGTAACTAGTGTAGAAACGAACACTGAAAGCGTACCGGAGTCCCCGGCAACACAAGCAGCGCGGAAATCCGCCACTCCCGCTCCCGCTCCCGCGGCAACAAGGACGCCTACCACAGCTCAGGTGCCTCAAGAATCACCGTCTCGGGCGCTCCCTGGAGCAGGAAAGAAGAAACGCAAACGTTTGTTTGTTTGCTATTTCTGCATGCCCAGCATTGAATCGTTTTGCACAGGAACCATTGTGGCCACATGAATTTAACATATATTAGTATTACTGCGTGATTGTCTACGTTGCAGCTAGTTGTTCACGCGCGGGAGTCTCTATGTCCCAAATCATCTTGCCCCTACCCCCGTAATTTTTCCTGTTAGCCAACCCAAAGGAGATTTCAAGTTCCCTCCTCCTCGAGAACCATTGACACCTCCCATGCCGATGCCCAATGAAAGGGGATTCGCAGACGCAAAGGATTCCTTTCGTTGCTTGGCCGCCGTTTGTACTGAAGCAAGTATCAGATATGAACATGTCAATTCTGGCGGAAATGTAATAAATACCTGAACTGTCGATTTCTTCCACATTTGTTTCAAGAACCAGTCCACCTTGTATGATTTCAGCAAGGACATGGTGTACCTTGTGAAACCTCAATTCATGTTTCGAGCACGGCAGGACAAGTACGCACCTCATCGAATTGGAACACAAGGTCTAGCTCGCACACATTTTCGAAAGCTCGGTCCAACGACTCTACAAACACCTGTATCTTGCTTATGTGACACGGGAAGCAAAGAAAGTCGCAAGTACGAACCTGAATCAAGTCCAAGATGCCTAGTTCACTTTCTGCCCCATCGACGACGAACACGAAATAGAGGGTCGCGTAACTCCGATAGACCACACGCCACCGTTCATCTTCTTCTCCCTTGGGACCCAAAAATGCCTCGAGTTCTGGGGCGTCAAGGAAGTTACACAGGCTGGCTGGGCGAGAACATATGAGAGAGAATATCTTCGGAATGAGAGTTTGGGAAGATTGGTGAAGAGGAGTGTAGAACTTGGATAGTCGAGCGACACCAGATGTGTTGACTACAGAGCCATGTTAGCTGTCTCCTGCCTAATGACAATGAAAGCTCACAAATAAGCACCGCGTGAATCATGACGAATCGGACTTGAATCGAACGCTCCAAGTTCACATATACGATACAATCCGAGAGCCTCTTTGAGTCTCGTAGACTGTAGGCTGCACAACTTGCAGTTGGCTGGAGCCAGGCAAGAACTTAAGTGGAATTAATTTCGGAAATAGATGACGTTACAACACGTGCAGTACGTAGGTATTATTTAATAATTTTTTAGTCGTCTCTGGGAAGTTGCCAACCTGGCTGTAGTCGTCCCGCAAGAGTACTAACGGGCCCTGAAAGTCCGCCTTGACTTTTGAAACTCTCCAAAAAGTTTTTGATCAAGTTGTAGTCCATTGGTACTTCACCGTCGTCTTCACCTTCAGCATCCTGCTCCAGCGCTGCTTTGAGCTCTTCGTCCATGGCCGAATCAATATCATAGTCTTCTTCCTGGACAGAAGGCGCCTTGCCTTTGCCTTTGTCCTTTTTCTTCGTCTCAGAAGGGGTAGGCGCAGGCCTAGATTTATTAGATTGAGAGCGAGCAAGCTCTTCATCCATCGCCCGCATGACGGCTTCGAATGAATCGAGGTTGGGATTAACATGTGGTCGTGGACCAGGTGCAGGAGATCTCCCCTGTGTAGATGATTCTGACGCAGGTTGTTTTGATGAAGGCGGCTTGGGAGAAGGAATAACAAGACTAGGTGGAACAAATGCTAGACGCGTACACATCAGTTCCATCCATGACAGCGAACGAAAACAGTTACCTCCCCGGCTCTTCCGATCCTGTACTATTTCTGCCCAATGTTCGTCGGTGATGCCAAGAGCTTGACGAGAAAATTCAAGGAACTCATCCTCTTCCTCGCCCATATCAACCTCCATGTCACCTACTACTTGAGGACGATCCTCGTCATCCTCTTCGTCCCCGTTGTCCCCCTCCTCGTCGTCAGTTTCATCGTCAGAATCAACCCCGTCATATCTATCCCGAGGGATGATCGGTGCTCTAATTGGTTTTGTGCGAGGTTCAGTAGATATGCTGTCATGGGCGTTTTCCACGACGTCGGTCGCAATAGTGGCGGGAGTAACTTTCTGTGAATTGGCATGGAACGAAGCTGGCATTTGACCGTATTCTGACGGATCCAGGCCAGGAACTAGTTTGTCCAGAGCAGCTTTTCGGGCTTCAGGACCATCTTCTTCGGAATCGTCTGAATCTGACATTGCTTCATCACTGAAATCCTCATCGCCATCGTCTGATAAATCCTCACTGACAATCGTTAATTTTGGGGTGCCGAAAAACACATGATAAGACACTTACTCTTGGAATCTGGCGCCCTCCAAATCGCCCTCTCCTTGAACAAACTCTTCCACTTTGCTGGCCAGATTTTGCAGCCGTGAGGCTTGTTCTGAAGCCAGACGATCTTCGGCAGATTCCCCCTCGTGATCGACCTGCATGGCATCTTGCGTTTTAGAAGACCCCATAGTTGTTTCCAACATATGTTCAAAGTCATTGGCATCCACGTTGAGCCATTCGTCACTGTCCTCGACAGTTACTGTCGGAGCAACATCGCGATCCGAGGCTTGAGAAATTGCTGCACTGACAAGTGTAGCAAGTGAGGGACGCGTGGCATCACTTGAGCAAGTTTCAATTCCATGTGAGGAGGTGTTACGGGTTGCGAACTCACTCTTCTCGCAAAGTATCCAAAAACGTCGCAGCCGCCTTGTCCTCGAGAGTACTCCACAGTCGCGACCCTTGAACTTCTCCTCTGAAATAGTCAACGGACATGAGATTTTCGATGTATTTTGTATACTGGGGATTTCGGCGAAGCGCATCTTTTTTGGCTTCCGCCTATACACAAGTTGAGTACATTATCTGGCCGCGTCAGAACAAACCTACAGATGACTGAAGCGCTTCAATACTTCTGCCGGAAGGTTCTATTCGACCTTTGCTCTCTTGGAAAAGCATTTCAAACCCGACCGCCTAGAGCCAAGTAAGACAACGGCCGGGCAGTGGAAAAACCAAAGGCAACAAACAATTTTCATACCAATATCCCGCCATCTCCATTCGTCAGAGCCTTCGTTGGCTTTCCACTGGCCAAACACTTTGGGGGGAAAGAATTTCTGACCCACGAGTTGTGCATACGCAGTCCTCGTCATTGTAACGCTTCTGAGCACGTTGGGTTCTGGAGGAAAACGCGACATCCGGTGTGCAGCCTGCTCGAATATCAGGAAACAAAAGTGCAAACCAAGATTGAAGCTACCCGTAATTGGATTGCGTCTCTGGTATAGAACGTTTCGACCGGTTTTTGTATCAAGGCCGGGTTGGCAGATAAAGCTCGAGCGATATCGAGCGGTAGATACACATTTGTGATGTGAACGTGATTTCGCGCAGCAGCAGGATAACTGGATAGTCCGTCAGTCGAGCGTATGCCTTTTTCTAGAGGGACCCACCCAGAAACCCGTCGCCAGACAGCGTTTTGGACAGCCAGCGAAGCAAGAGTATCAACCGCTGCATCGCGAAGAAGTTTCAAGGCGTCCTCGATGGCGATATAATCTTCCTGGTCGCCGCCATCTTCCCCCTCGTCATCGCTATCCTGCTTTCCGGGCAGTTTGCGGCGTTGTCGCTTTCTAGACGGCGGAGAGACGTGTGAGATGGGTATAAGATGAAGCTGGGAGCTGTAGATCCAGACCTGCTAGCAGAATAAATTGCTGCGATAACTTCATAAGAAAGAGAGGGCGCACCCTGTTCTCAGAATTAGCTGGGGTCACCCATGTCGGAAGTGCATCTGCTGCCTCGATAAGCAGGAATTCTCCGTCGGAATCGAACATGCTAGATTCGTTCAGTTGTTAATCGTTTGAATACGCGACGCGCATACCTGATCGCCATGTCCCATTTTGAGCTAACCTGATTTAATAACCACACAGCACACCACTCGTCATCCACACAGTCGCCCACTCGCATTCGGCCTTCTAGGAAGTATTCATCCGTGCCAGGACGGGCAACAACTTTAAGTTCAAAGGCATCGCGATGCCAAAGAAAATCCGGAAGTAACAAGTCTATCCAGGCAGAGATGCATGCTGAAAGAGAGGTGACAGAAGCTTTGTCTTGCAATTCAGGAGGGGGGTAGAGAGAATACTGGAGGGTATCCTCGGAAATTGTTGGTGGCCTGTTGAAAACGGAGTCCATGACCGTGTTTGTATGTGGTAGTCGGCCCAGCCAAATAGTTTCCTTTCTCGGCGCCACCCAAGATGTCGACAAGCGCCTCCTCCAAGAACCGCAATTTGCTGGCGGTCATCGGCGACGAGGTACCTGTCGATACCTACGAGATCCTATACAAACTGACCTGCAAAGGACTCGATAACTGGGCTACTCCTCGCGGGCATTGGGCACATAAATGAGAACCAGAAGAAGAACTTTCTGGTCGTAGATGCGAGTGAGTGCCTACGCTCTCTGTTCATCTCAGTGGGTCCTCACGCTGTTTGCTAGAGACACAGGTATCGACAATAGAGGCGGCGTTCCAGGACTTTACTGAGCGCAAGGACATTGCCATCTTATTGATTAACCAACATGCATGCATTAATCTTTGTAAACCGGTTCCTCTCATAACTCCTCTTAGATCGCGGAGAAGATAAGGCCAACGGTAGACCGGTACCAGCAGGCTTTCCCTGCGCTGCTGGAGATTCCGTCCAAGGACCATCCATATGGTGACGCGCTCCCTACCTCTTTCCAATTCATCTAACCATTTATCCGCGCTAGACCCCTCGAAAGATTCCGTTCTCAAACGAGTTCAGAAGTTGTTTGGGGAGTAGGACTTGAATATTCATTAACGACTTTACTTTGCGAGGACATACTGTACCAAATAATACATGCCGATTCCTGACGTTGGAATCGTGAGTTAACTATACATTGCATTGCAAATGGGAGATTATAGAAAGCGCATAACGGGCTCGTTGTCTCTGACGCCTGCTGCACGTTCGACAAATACTCGCACAGAATTACGAGCTCGGGAATCTGAGAAGGTAACTGGGTTATTATTTGGCCATCGGGCAGAAATATGGTACGTACTTGGTAACTCAACAATGAGATACCGGAGCACAAAGTTTCCATCGCTGTTCTACACAGCTGAGTATGCAGGAGTCTTAAGATTCGGATGAAGTACCTTGACGAAGTTAGCGTGAACTTCTCCTTCAGTAAAGGTCCGTCCCACTGCTTCTGGGCGGGATTCTACAGACGTGCCTCTCCCTCCCCGTAGGGCGGAAAACATACCCATGAAGCCCCCTCGCTCGTCCGTTTTGTCGGTATCCTTCGAGTTTGGCGACCAGGTATCTGTCGGCTGTTTCTGCGATGACGGTGCTCCGCTGAGGAACTTGAAGGCCTCCTTTGACCGTTCCAACGCAGATGAAGCACACTCCTTGGCCCAAGCGATGGAGTCGTCCACTGTTATCTCGGACAGAAGAGCGAATTTGTCTCGCGTCCAGCCGGAAAAGGATTCAGAGAAGGATGCCTTTTGCGGCTGGGTCTGAATGTAGAAGTTTAAAAACATGTGCTCTCTCCCTGTTGCATCGACGCGTATGGACGATGAGACGTGCCGATTGCGGTGCCGTGGTCGAGCCGCCGAGGGTGGACCGAGATGAAAACGTGGGACGCCGTCGAGATGTTTTGCGAGCTACGGAACGTTCGAATGCGGGAGATGTGCGATTTTTTGGAAAAAAACGAACCCGTGAAGATGCTTTGATTCGCTCGCAGGCATCGTCGTAGAGTACGGACGGCGAATTTTTCGAGAACAATTCGGAAGTCAAACAGTAAATGAGGACAGCAGACAGCCCAGCCCCGAGTAAGATTACGGTTAAATTGGTTGTCCGTGCAGTTGTGCGCTTCACTTTATGGCACTTGAGGGTGGTTGAGTAGATGGAGAAAAATAGCACACCTTTGCCTGCGGTGCTGAGCTCAGACCACTTCGGTGGAGCTTTTCCCCCCGTTTGGACTGCCGACTGTCCAAGGCCAAGGCCGAGCTGGAAAGGACCCTTGTCCTGCTTCGGATTTTGATCAGACAGAAGGGAAGAGGTTGAGTTGAGATTTTTATGGGTCGCGTATGATCTGAAGAGTGGACTGGAGAACAGGCGGGCTGGACATCGCGAATGCACGCGAACTAGGAGGGAAGGAAAGGCGGCCATGAGATAATTCTGGAGCGGGCGATACACAAGGGTAAACAAACCTCATCCCACTTTTGTCGTTGATACTCGTTGACCAACTCAGGCCTGTCAGTTTAGTCACCAGTCTTCTCTATGCATTTCCAGAACTCAACTCTACTCTTACAGGTCCTTCCTCACGATGCCCTCCTTTTTGTCTAGGGTTTTTGGACGCAAAAAGGATGATACCAAGGAAGTTGGTAACCGTCGGCCTTCCTCCGACGCCTCCTTGCTTGAGGGCAAGTTCGAGGCCGTCCCTCCCACCATCTCCCCTATCGCTTCTCGGTTTGACGGGTCCACCGATGCGTCCGCCATACAGGATAAGGAAAAGGAGAAGGACGGCTTTGGTTTGTTCAGACCTAAATCCCGTGTGTCGCCCACGTCCACTCCTGGTCAATCTCAGTCTACGGCAACCCAAAAGGGTCTAGATTATCACCTGTCCTTGAACCTCCCCGGTCCGAAAGAGGAGGCCACTCGGGCGCTTGGTGTAGTGTTTGAAGCAGATCCTGATGCTCAAATTTTGGAGTCCGAGTCAGTCATTGCGGAGCGCAAGCTTAGTCCATTGGAGGCGTTCCTCCTCGTCCAAGCATGCTCTCAGGCGATTAATGCCCGTGGTGCGTTACTGCTGGCATGTCAACCACAAGCAGCTAATGGATTATCGTATAGGCCTTGAGACTCTCGGAATCATGATACCTCACTGGTATTCCGCATCTCCTGTGGTTCAGCGGAAACTTGTATCCCTCTTCATTCAATCACTAGCTGTACACAGTCCAATCACCACCCTCTCTCCCACCGCCTCTTCGCCCGTCGCTGCTTTCGAGTCTGAAATCAGCACCACCCGTTCACCCCACGACGTCGCCGCGGTCCTCCGCTGGGGACTTCGCCATCTTCAGCTCGACAACTCCTCGTTCGGTAAGGACGATACGTGGTACACTCAATTTTTGGCCGCCGAAAAGGCTTCGGAATACCCTCCGAAGGCATTCACAGAGAAACTGGTCCCACTGCTTCCCCCGGCACACCTGCATTTGTTGACTACTACTCTGGAACTGTTCTCCAGCCTTGCGGCGCACGCAGAGGCCAACAGTATTTCTGGGAGTAAGCTCAGCAAGATGCTAGGTTTCTGGATCCTGTCCGCACCGCGCATCGTGGAAGGGGATGATGTGTTGACTTTTTACGCACGCTGGGAGAAGTGGGGACGTATTTTGGAGCACCTGTTCTTGGCCAGGATTAGGTGCGTCTCCGTATCCATTTCGCTGCTTCAAGAGGATGACATTTTCATCGCAGAGACGAGGCAGCCGACCACAGAATGCCTACCCGACTCATGGAACTCGTAAACCACTATCCTTACCTCAAATCATCTCCTGGCTCCGACCCCGCTTTCCTCCCTCAGCCCCGCTTTTCGACTCGGAGGTACGATACTTTGTTTGTCCGCATCGAAACCGAAATTTCATCGACCGAGACGAATAAACAAAAAAATCATCCCCTGCGGCTCATTGCAGACGCGCTCAAAGCCTCTTCTCGGTCACCTTCCCCGTCTGTAACTGGTGCAAGCAGTGCATCCCTTGCCGAGCGCGATCTGTGGGAATCTTTAAAGAAACATGTGTCGATGCCAGATGCCGACTCGGAATCATATCCCGGGTTAAGCAGCTTGTTTGCCGACGAGACCATCCGTTTTCTTTCCCTCATTCCTGCGTCGGGCTTGGATTCGGACAAGAGGACGGAAGATGCAGCGCCGTTCACTCTCTTTATACCTCCGAGCAAAGTAGGACGTCGGAGGAGTATGTCCTTGGGCGATAAGGACACGGCAGCAGCAGCTGTCGCCACCGCGCATGTCAAAAATGCCTCTTCGGTCTCCTCTGACGCCCATGTCCTGCCTGATGCGGGTTCTATTGGAGTTGACTGGAGCCAATTCTCCACATCCGGTTTCTTCGCGGAAAATGGTACAGCCGGCGGCTCTAAACTGGCTGAGACGTTGCTTGATAACAAGGACGTCGAGGTGACTATGCCCAGGAAGACGAGCACGAAGCGCAAGCTCCCTCCGGCCCTCGTCCCACTACCGTCAACGCCTGGCAGAGGCAAAAGCCTCGACCTGCCCGCAGTTCCAAAGGAGCCAGAAATCAAACAAGGGAAGTCCAGAGCGACCAAGTTCCAAATGGTACAGTTGGACGAGGCCTTTATTGATTTTTGGAGTGACGCGCTGCTGGACCCGGTCTCAGCGGACTGGCCAGGATTTGTTCTTTGCAAAATTAGATCTTCTGTCGCCGCTGGCTTGGATGGCGATAATGGAAAAAAGGTTGCGTGGTTGATCATCGAACAGCGGTTTGTCACCCCTCATCCTCCGATCGTTCCTGCTACTCCCGAGACGGATGGCTCACAACCCCGCCCGCGCCCGGTTTCACCTAACCAATCTTTCCAATCCGAATCCAAGAGCACGAAGAAAAAGCGGTTCAGTTTTTTCACGTCGTTGTCCAGCTCGTCGATTGCATCGGCATCGAGTAAAGCCGATGCAACCAAAGGAAAGAAGAAGGGCGGAAAGGAACCAAAAATCGGGGAGATGGGTGAGATTTTGAAAGAGGAGGAGGAACCTACGCCGCCAGCGAAAAAGTCAGACATCAAAGAACCTTCCATCTCGGCGGGTCAAGTCGCCCCCGTCGCCGCCGTCGGGGCCGCCGCAGCTGTCGCGACCATCGCGGAGGACCCTCAAGAATCCATACCAGCGTCGACTTCGCTTGTTGGCGATGCAAGCAACGTTCAAATGGAACCTACATCTGAAGAACCACCGCGGCTTTCGGCTACCGCCCCCGACACTACTGGTTCTCTCGTCAAGGACGTGAATGAGGCCCAAATCACCGACGCACCACCCAGTGTCGATACCCACCAACCCACCCCTCCCGTCATATCCGAGCCGAAACTCGAGGAATCTGCCCCCGTGGTTGACCAGGCTGTCCCCCAAGAGCCCACACCGCCCATCGACGCCGCCGTACGTGCGCTAACTTTCAATAGGCACGACAACTAAGGTTTTTTATAGCAATCGGAACCCGAGGTGGTGCTTGCTGCGGCCGATGAGCAGCGTGACGCACCCGTCGAGGTCGCCGTACGTGCGCCGATTTTCAATAGGCACGACCACTAATCTTCTTGATAGCAATCGGGGCCTGAGGTGGTACTTGCTAATGATGAGTCAGTCGCGGCCGACGCTGAAGAGCAACTTGCGGAGGAGCGTAGAGTGCAGGCAGAGATGGCTCGCGTGGCTGCGGAGGAGGTTGAAAGAGCTCGTGTGGAACAGGAGCGCCTGGCGACGGAAGCAAAACTCAAGCTTGCAGAAGAGCAGCTTGCGGAGGAGCGTAGATTGCAGGCAGAGAAAGCTGCGGAGGAAGAAAGAGCTCGTGCGGAACAGGCGCGTTTGGAGACGGAGGCCAAACTCAAGCTTGCAGAAGAGCATGCACAGCAAGAGCTCGAACGCCAACGCGCCGCCGAGGCGCAACGCCTAGCAGAAGCAGAGCAAAAGCGTTTGGACGAGCTGGCTGCACAGGAGGCGCTCGAACGTGAGCGCGCCGCCGAGGCACAGCGCCAAGCCGAAGAGCAGAAGCGTTTAGAGGAGCAGGCTGCACAGGAGGCGCTCGAACGTGAGCGCGCCGCCGAGGCGCAGCGCCAAGCCGAAGAGGAGAAGCGGTTGGAGGAAGCGCGCCAGCAGGAAGAGCTTGAACGCCAACGCGCTGCAGAGGCGCAACGCCTTGCAGAAGCAGAGCAGAAACGTTTGGACGAGCTGGCTGCACAGGAGGCGCTCGAACGTGAGCGCGCCGCCGAGGCACAGCGTCAAGCCGAAGAGGAGAGGCGGTTGGAGGAAGCGCGCCAGCAGGAAGAGCTTGAACGCCAACGCGCTGCAGAGGCGCAACGCCTTGCAGAAGCAGAGCAGAAACGTTTAGAGGAGCAGGCTGCACAGGAGGCGCTCGAACGTGAGCGCGCCGCCGAGGCGCAGCGCCAAGCCGAAGAGGAGAAGCGGTTGGAGGAAGCGCGCCAGCAGGAAGAGCTTGAACGCCAACGCGCTGCAGAGGCGCAACGCCTTGCAGAAGCAGAGCAGAAACGTTTAGAGGAGCAGGCTGCACAGGAGGCGCTCGAACGTGAGCGCGCCGCCGAGGCGCAGCGCCAAGCCGAAGAGGAGAAGCGGTTGGAGGAAGCGCGCCAGCAGGAAGAGCTTGAACGCCAACGCGCTGCAGAGGCGCAACGCCTTGCAGAAGCAGAGCAGAAACGTTTGGACGAGCTGGCTGCACAGGAGGCGCTCGAACGTGAGCGCGCCGCCGAGGCGCAGCGCCAAGCCGAAGAGGAGAGGCGGTTGGAGGAAGCGCGCCAGCAGGAAGAGCTCGAACGCCAACGCGCTGCAGAGGCGCAGCGCCAAGCCGAAGAAGAGGAGAGGCGGTTGGAGGAAGCACGCCAGAAGGAAGAGCTCGAACGTGAGCGCGCTGCCGAGGCGCAGCGCCTTGCGGAGGAGCGTAGATTGCAGGCAGAAAAAGCTGCAGAGGAAGAAAGAGTTCGGCTCGAGCAGCAGGCACAGGCTGATGCGGCGGCAGCTGAAGCACAGCGTCTCCGTCAAATCGAGGAGGAAGAAGAGCGGGCTCGCCTCGAGGAGGCGAAACGGCTCGAGCAGCAGGCACAGGCTGATGCGGCGGCAGCTGAAGCACAGCGTCTTCGCCAAATCGAAGAGGATCGCCTCGACGCTGAACGACTCGAACGGAGGGAAACAGAAAATGTTGCCGAAATCGCCAAGGACGAAGGCGAGGTACGAGACACGCCTGCCCTTGATGTGAAAGTTGAAGCTAGTCACAACGGCGTGGAAGGGGTGCCGCACGGTATGCTTCAATTTGTGCAAATAGATGTCAGCGCTGACTTTGATTTGACAGGCGCTACAAATGGCGCCAACGTTGACGAAAAACCTGTGTCGGACGAATGAGGATGTATACCTGCCTGGATTTTTAAAGATCTAGCCATTCTGATATACATACTAACTACTACTATTTCCTTCATAACCTCTACGCTCACTGCAGATTTTCCTTTGCTATACCCGGTTATCAATATAGCTGTATCCCATATACCGCATATACCATACCAACCTGTTACATCTACCTACTGTGGGTTGCATACATACTACCCATGCACATTCATTCAATTCGGATTATTCGGCGTTTTCCGATTATGGGGATTTGATGTCTCTTCTTCTTCCGCGTTTACGAGCATACGGTCCTCGACTCGCATTTGGCGCGCTCGCTTTGTATGTGGCCGCCCCTAGAATACACTTGGACGGGGTCAACGATGATGTCGTTGACCCGGACACGGCCATCGCGTTTCCTCGGACAGTGGCAGTTCCTTCACAGTTCAAGACGCCGCCACTGAGTCTTGTCGGTCTCGGCGTACGCACTGTATCCTTCCTCGGAATCAAGGTGTATTCAATTGCGTTCTATGCAGACCTCGCGTCGCCGAACCTCAAAGTACATTAATTTCAAGCGTCGGACGGTCCTGGATGCTGACCACGTTGGCAGATTCCTCTGCACATGAGTCCTGACGAGAAAATCGAGCACATTGTGCGCAACGCCGCTTGCCTCATCCGTATCGGTGCGTGTATCCCTGCCCTTCGTCCCAAGCGTAACAAATAATTATGGGGCGCCAGTTCCCACCCGCACAACATCTTATACCCACCTCCGCGATGCTTTCATGCGCGCGCTGCAGGGCCGCATCGTCCGGGGTCAGAAAGATGGCGCGCTCTCTGACGCCGACGCCGCAGCCATCGCAGCTCCGATGCGCGCGCTGAAGACCCTCTTCCCCAACAGCCCCCTCGCCAAAGGCTTTCCCCTGGACATATATGTCCCTGCGCCTGTGCCCAACCAGCCTCGTCCAATAATCTTCCGCGACCTCGGCTCTGTGCAGAATGGCTGGGTCGCCACGGAGCTGCTGCTCTATTACTTTGAAGGGAAAGGCGCGAGCCCCAAGGTAAGCTGGTGGATGGCACAGTGCATTGGCTGACTCCTTCACAGCTCAAGGACACGACTGTAGCGCGTTTGGAATCTTTTGAACAGTAAATTGTTTCTGTATTGTTGTTGCACCCAGACGTGCTGGTAGCCTAATTGATAATATAAATGACCATATTCTTTGTTAACTGCATTCTCCGTGACGGTTCCTCTGTGGCAGCCTGGGCGTAAGCCATCAAAAGTAAAGTCTAATTTCACGGAACAGTGCGGGCCGTTTCGCGAGCTTTTTGACGCGCGTCCCTCTTACGCGTCGTCAAATATAAAACAGACGTCTCTTTTTCTAAACTCAGATGGATTTGGACAACACCCACTTGTTACCCATCGAACCTTCAGACACCCCGCCCATGGACATGGACATGGACCCGGATATCCCACAAGACATCCCTGACACTCTCAATGGCGACCAAGCAGCCTTTCAAACATACCTTGACGCGGCACCTTACCAATGCGAGTCCCCCGAAGAAATGGTGGCAAAGCTCGAGCAGATTATCGCCAAGGTACACTCATCTCTTAGCGCGGTGTAGGGATCTTGAAGGCAATCGTTCGAATAGGTACACATTTGCATAAAGGCAAAGAACTGGCCCATCCTCTGCACCTGGGACGGCGTGCTCGAATGGTTGGTCGTCTACGCTACACCTTCTCGATTCGACTCATTGTCTATCCAGCTGGCTATTGATGCGCTACCCCATCCCCAAGCCTCTCCGCGCGAAACTTTTTAGGTGTTTCTTCTGCTCTTTCTCGAAAACAATTTCACTAACAAACAAACTGGAAATACAGTCTCTATTACGAGCTGGCATTGCTCCCCGGGATTGATGCTCGTACTTGTCGGAACTGGGTACATATGATGTCTCGCGTGCTGGGAAACAGACCAGGCTCCAAGCCCAAGCTCGAGCCCGCCGATCTCCAGCTGCAGTGGAAGCCTCTGTGGCGCAGTCTCAAGAAAGAAGTCTTTCCCAGTGGGAAGAAGCGGAGCCAAGACCAGTCGTATGCACTCCGCCCTTCCATTTCATTATCCGCTGAACCACTATCCAGCGGTCGTAACATGATCAATATTTTGCTGTTCGCTGCAGAACTTTCCAGGCCATACTATCCGGCTAGTGAGATCCCCGAGATGCTGGCCGTCTTTCTGCCCCTGGTCACCGCAACTGTGTGTCTGCAGTTTCCTCGCGTCTGTTCTGCTCACAAGTAATAGACCCTTTTATCTATGATGCCCGTCTTGGTGTCGTTTCTCCCACCGACGCACACGCATCTCTATCTTCCTACCTTGCTCACCTTTGCTCGCTCCTTTAATTCCGCTGTCATCGACGACAGGATTCTAGAACTGGCGGGCGATCTATCGGAAGAGCACGTCGCGGGGGCCGCCGGCCCTGCTGGCGAGGAAGGCGGGACTAAGTGGAAAGATATCGGCATCTGGTCCGAAGCCGATTTCAACTTCCTCTTAGGAAAGGGCCTCGGCTCAATGAGTAAGGGCTTTGTATTGTTTGCGCTGTCCTCTTACTTTTTTCCCAGATGTCCCTGTGGGATCCAACAGAGTACGCACTTGCCGCTTGATTTCGAGAGCTGTAGTACTGACCCTTTGTAGAATTCCGCCTCGACCGCCGCCCACGCTGATACAACCCACAAGTGGTCGCTGCGGATTAAGAAGAACATTAGTCGACAGCGTTTGTGAACTACCTCATGTAGTTATCGCGTCTAACAAATGAGTAGAATCGCTTGCAAGGATGCTAGTCTATTCCATGGCGGTCGACGGGCCAGCGCGCGACAGTGCTGCTGCCACGCCTCGGAACGTGGATGGAAAGCTTCAGCAGCCGACTGGATTTATTGCCGGTTCGAAGGCCCTGGATGCCTTGGATCGCCTCATCACTAGTACCGAGACCTTCTTTCACCCATCCAATTCGGGGCCCTTCACCATCTCGGTAAAACAGTGCAATTTTGCCTCTGACATATTCTGACGAAAATCCAGCTGACGTCCTTCTTGCAATACCTCACCGCATTCTACTGCCAGCGCACGAAAGAAGAGGAAGAGAAAACATGTCGAACGCCGGCTGTACGTCATGTAAACAGTATTCTGCATAGTTCTAAGACTCCTTTAGGCGCAGCGCCTGACGCCCGCTATCCGGCGCGCCTTCGTGATGATATTACGCACTCCTGCGCTCCTTGCCATGTTCTCGAAAGACCCACTGGCGATGGGGTGCGCGCAATCGTCCCTACGCGCTATGGCAATGCTTGAGCCCTCGCTCATCATGCCCGAGCTTCTCGAGCGCGCGCACGGCGGCCTCGAAGTTGTCAATGAGACGCACCGCACGACCGCTGTGCTCACCGTGCTCAACGCTATCTCACGCACGCTCGTCTCTGAGAAGCTGTGGTTCGGCGGCCAGAAACACCTCGTTCCGCTCCTGGAGCTCTCGCTCCCAGGCATCGACCTCGTCAGTCGATTTGGTTTTCCCTCTAACCAGATCGCGCATGCTGATAGAGAGCTAGAATGACCCAGTCAAAACGAGCTGCGCCACGACGTTTATTGTAGCCGCAATCCAGCATGTGAAGATCGGGGATTTGTCGATGCACCAGTCGGGTTTGCCCGCGTTCGATGAGGAGATGATGGATGTGGCTGCAGACCCGACCCCATTCCCAACAGGTACTGAGATGGGTGACACGCCAATGCTCAGCAAGGACGAGGAGCGGGCACTCGTGCGCGACAGCACAGCGAGTTTCGCAGGTATGCAGTTGGTTACCCTTCTCTTTGTGTTTATCCCGCTCATCGCCGTAGATTGGGTGACTTCCCTATTCCGTCGCGTGCTGGCACTCTACGAGAATCTGCCCGAGGAAGGTGGGCGCAAGAACATGACAGGCGGGAAGCAAGAAGAGACCGTGCTCAACGCGATCAAGAGCATGATGGACATTGTGTGTCTGCACCTCTCGGACCACCTTTTCGAGTTGGTGCTCAAGCTCGTGTATGACTACGCGACAACGAACGCCAAGTCGAACGCAGTGAAGGCGTTCGGGCAGCTCGTGGGGTGCCTCGCACGTGTACAACCCGCGGCGACACTCGCGCGGTTCCTGCCGCACTGCATCGCGCAAATAGAGGAGGAACTGAAGCACGGAGCGTCGAGCGTACGCACGACGTCGCAGAATGCGGCGGTGCCCTCCGATACCACGTTGCATTGGAGTTTGTTCTTCCTCTCCTTCTTTATCAACAGGCTCATTTCAGTGTTTAGACCTTGCAATTTTGCGCGGATGCTTGGGATACGGTGGCGCGGCTTTATTGAAACATAAAGAACAAGTTCTGGGTTTGTTGTCACTGCTGGTCGACAAAACCAAGGGCGAGCGCGGATTCAGTGGCACCGGACGGCTTCTTACTCGTATCCTTCACAATGTCGCGTACGTTTTTACCTTGCTTATTTCGGTGTTGACTCACTGGCGATGTAGAGGCGTCTACCCTGTCAACAACAGGTTCGTTAATACCAATGAATGGATGGATCCCAGTGAGTTTGGCGGCACGTGATGGCGAATGCGGTGCTGAATTCTTTGGCAGAGTTTGAGAGTGATCATAACGCCCATTGGGGTCGATTTTACGAGGCCAAGGATGTAGTTGTTGAATGGCATGGTGGGTGCCTAAATTCTTATTCTGCCACCTTATTTAACATGCCTGTTCTAGTTCCTTCTGTCGACGAAATTAATTTCGTGATGGACATTCTCGAGCGCATTGGGAAACCCGCTTTGGACAAGGTCGAGGCGCTTTTAGAAACGACGTCCAAGTGGGACGGAGCGGATCGCAATGATTTTTGCCGGTACATTGATATCTTTTGGTTCTTGAATGGTCTAACAAAAGTGCCTGTATAGCTACCTGCATGCATGCCGGTCAATCTGGTCCGGACTACCAACGATATACAAAGAGCAGCCAAAGGAAATTGTGAACCCATGCATACGGGAAGAGCTGGAGATCGCGGACATCGTCGTCAAGCATCTTGATGTCAATGCGGGGTTCACACTGACAGACCCCTCTGACCTGCGCTACCAGAAGGTAGTGGCAGACCGGACACGCTTCGGAGAGGTAGTGCAACGCGCAGCGCGTGCATTGCGCCAGAATACCGAGGGCGAAGACCACATCGACGCGGTAATGGGCGTTACGCGGTCCATCGACGTCTTCCTTTTGAGCTATGCCATGACGCGGGGATCCATAGATGCATTGCATAAGAATTACACTCAGGCGCGGGAGTACGTCGTGTCTGCCATTCTCATTTTCACTGCTCATTTCCTTTTTTTTAGTACAAACCGTACATGGGTACGGCAAAAAGATAATTCACGATTGGTATTCATCAAGCGGGCACAAGTGTTCCATTCCAATCGCGTGTACATGCATGGGCTTTACCGTCACCGCTCAGCGCTCGATGATGAGCTGATCGATGAGCTGATCGAGTTGTCGATATCGCATTATACGCGGATTCGAAGGCAAGCCCAAGCTATTTTTGTCAACGTCTCCGGGGTATGTACTCATCTCATGCTGGAGCCTGTCTATGACCTGTCATTTAGTATTATTTGCGGTCCACTCGATATGCCCTGCCCAAGTTGCTGGATGCCCTGCGCAAGGGCAACGACCCTGATCGCATGAAGGGCGCCTTGTATCTCCTGGCGAATAAAGGAATCAGTATGGTGTTGTTTTCTATGTAATTTGAGTCTAACTGAGATTCTTAGTGACATACACGCTCGGTGGTGCGTCTTGGGGACCTTACTTGCATTGATATTTCGTGGACAATTATTTTATTTGCAGATCTCCATTACCGAGGACAGCTATTTTTATCGCTGTTGGACTGCCAGCATGAGGAAAAGCCATCCATACAAAAACTGGTGGCAACTGTAGCTCAGGACTGCGCAAACCAAATCCGGGAGGAGTCCGCGCATTGTGACGCCTACTCTCTCGAAGCCCCCCGGCTAGCGGACGCGTTGGCATCATTAGAAACAGAATTCTCTTGTTCGGTCATCAACCAGAAACTCACGGAAGAGGCGATGGCCAAGTCTCTCGTGCGTGCGGAGCAACGCGGCGTGGCGTACGATGAAACGGTACTAACACCCTTGTTAAATGCTTTCTGGGGCACGCTAAACTGTAGGTCTAGGTAGCAGCGATTCTTGAGGTGGCATTGAGGCCGAAGACGCATGTATGTCTCGTGTGTCGCCATTCAAATGGCTTCTGATGCTTATCTCGTCTTTCTCAAGTGGAGATATGTGCAAATCGCAACGCGTTTCCTTTCTGCGCTGCTCCGACGCGATGTCCCTATCTCGCCGGCCGCCGCGAGGTTTTTCCTCGAGCACTCAATCAGCCCGCAGCCGACCATCCGGAACACCGCTCAGCTGTAGGTCGTTTTCGTGAAATGGGGCGTGAAACTGCTTAGTGATTTTCTACAGGGCACTCGTGAAGATGACCTCGTTCATAAAGATGCGGACGTATTCAAAGTCCCCCGAGGAGCTTTGGTACGATGAATGGAGGCACCCTCTCCAGAAAACTGTTCCCATCACCGACCCCGAGATCTTCCTGGAAAGCTTCACATATGCCGTTGGCGACAAGGAGCAGTAGTGAGTTGGCCAATCTCTAAATGTTCACATGGTTGAGCGTTGATGATAGTGCGGCTTACGTCGATAAAATCGAGACCGGATTCATTCTGTGGGGCCCCTCAGTAGAAGGCTACAAACCTTTCCAGGGTAATACTTCCGCGGTCTCATGGGAATCGGCATCTCAGCCCAGTCTGCGAGCCGTCGGCGAACTAATGTTGAAGGACGACTATTTCCAGAAACTTGCGGCTCTCTGGAGCCAAGAGTCCAACAAGAGCAGCGGGAATGTAGATTTACGAGCCGATAATCTGTCCTATATCAAAAGCCTAGGTTCGTCCGCAGAAGTTTTGTGCCTGATGATTCTTGACGGATGCGTGCTCAATAGCCAAGATGTTCGAGCACGAAATCCTAGACGATATCTTGAAGACCATCGATCCGCTGCTATCAGATTCTGATAAGTTCAAGCAACGTGCTGGAGGTGTGTTTTTAGAGCTGCTTCTTTGCGCGTGTCGCTCACCCCACTCTGCAGCGGAATTTCTGGCCGGCCTTTTGCGAGGTAACTGACGCGATGCATGTGGTGGGGAGAGGCTGACTCTTCTCGCAGGGTCCAAGCACTGGCCGACGCCACTGTTAGACAAACTCTGGACATGGAGCATTGCACGGCTCCAGCTGGTATTACCGCAAGTCAAACCTGACACCTTCCCGTTCTGGCAGAGCGTCATTTCTGTGGGGCTGGCGAAATACTATACTCTTCAATGCATACTAACGCCCTTGATAGCTTCAGCTGAAAGATCGGGATCCACGGCGGAACAAACCGCTCCTAGACTGGATATCATCGCTCCCGTTGGACTTTGCGGGCACTTCGTCATTTGAGAGTGCGTGAAGTATGCCGTGTCATTCTGGCCAAACTAACGTGTTCTGTTATAGTGAGCAAGTCGTTCTTTTTGTTCGGGCTTTTGGTGGACGGCCTGCGTGTTCATTTCAGGCCGTCAGCAGACGCAGCTGTCAAGCTGCTGTTTGACAATGCTAACAATGGGTATAACGAAGTACGTATTTACTATATTGATTCAGGAGCCTGCTCACAGCGGCATCACAGATCAGGGCGCATATTTCGACCTATTTGCATCTCATACTACGAGACCTGTGGCGGCCGACGTTCCCGTCCATGGAGGCGCTGTTGGAGGCGTGCGCGAACTCCGACGACCCGCTGAAGATGCGGTGCGTGCTTTGGATTCTTTGATGTCTCTACCGCATCTCAATTTTGGCACAGTGTGGCGAGGTACAGCGACCATGTCGACGGGATTGTGAGCCAGCTGCCACGACTGAAGGAGGAGCGCTTGCCACCGCCGCGTGTCAGCCACTCGGAGGTACGCGCCCCGACTTGGTGCTGGATGCGCTCGACGATACTAATTGGATTCATGTAGTACGACAAAATCGGTATAACGCGTACGTGTCTATGCGTTTAAATGCATGCATGCATGTAACCTAACGAACGCGTCCTGCAGTGTTGCAATGGATCTGGATCTGCGCGTACAGCTCGCAGGCGGGGCTGATAATGCCATACGTCGTACCCATGATGTCCGTTGACATTCAGTGTGTGTGGTGGATTGTGGGTCTGATTATGTGATATTTGCAGGCCGGAAATTCTGCACATGTCGGAGCTCAATGATAGCTCGGATTTGCAAGTGTACAGCGGGGCGGTGCTGTATGTGCTCTCTGCTATTTCGCTCCCGGACGTGTATGTGCATGAGATTCTGGGGAACTTTGTGACTGCGATCAAGTCATCTACCGTGCGTGTGTTATTTCTATACGTTATTATTTGACTAAATAATTTACCACAGTCCTGGCGCATTCGCTTGCACGCGCTGCCTGCGCTGGTGGTATTCTTTTACCGCAACCTGTTCACAATCTCGGCGCAAAAGGAGGGCGTGAACAAGGTGATGGATGTGTTGCTCGACTGCCTCGCGGACGAGAACGTGGAGGTGCGGCAGATGGCATCCAAGGTGCTGTCGGGCGTCGTGCGGTGCTCGCAGCGGCAGAGCATCGTGCCACTGAAGGTGCGGTTCTTTCCTTTCCTTTCCGTTTCATTTTGTATATTGCGTAAAACTTATTCTTGGCGATGCATAGAACCGGTTCCTTGCGCTAGCACGCAAGACGAGCCCGCTGCCGGGGCGAAGGGACGCGGGGTACGCGGAGGCGCTGCGCTCGCTCCACTCTGCGATTCTGGGGCTGTGCGCGCTCATTGAGAGCTTCCCATATTCTGTCGAGCCGTGGATGCCTGGGTTGACTGATGGTGGGTCGCCGGGCTTTTTCATTTTGTGCTAATAACAAATGCCCGGTCAGTGCTGGCTGCGCATGCGACGGACCCCCCGCCTATCTCCACCACGATCCGGAATTGTGCTTCCGAGTTCAAAAAGGTGTGTAAAGGCGCTCGCTGCGGTTTGAGAAGCCGAACCCCCTGACTGACGACGCGTCTGTTCCATTTTATAGACGCACCAGGTACGTATTTATGGTTGGCGAATCCGTTTCATTTGTTTATCTTGGTGCTTGCAGGACACTTGGCACAAAGACCAGCTGTTGTTTGACGAGGACCAGTTGCAGAGTCTGGCGACGATGTTGGTGGGGACGTCCTATTGTGAGTTTTTGACTGACCGGACAACTTGAGGTGATGTTTATTTTATTTTCAGATGCTTGAGAGATATTTTGGATATAGACGTTTGGTGGAATGGATTAGGATGTGGATCGTAGTAAACAATAGCGGTTGGTTGTAATTGTAGAGAGAGCGCTTATCGCCGATGACCGCGGTTAAGGATGATCACGGCAGTAATACGCGATCGTCGAGGATGTGAAGGGATGTGAATGCTGGTGGAGGATAGGTGGCAGATGTCAGTCAGACGACAGTCTGCACGCATTGGAGTCTCTCGAGAAACCGGTGACCGGGTTGGAGTCCAGAGGTGGAAGGAAGGTTACGGTACGGTGCGGATAGGCGCTAGTGGGGTTGAAGTTGTTTGGGCCTCTGCTGCACCGCGCCCCAGAGCAGATCCGGGGAGCAGATGTGTGTGTGGGGAGGTAACCTTTGGGCTGCTGATTCGCATCCCGTCAAAATGAGCACACCCTAAACGGGCGAGAAGCACCGAAGACGACAGAAGCACCGCCTCGGGATCTCGTCCACTTCCTGTTTGAGAATTCACGGTTCAGGTGGTTTGGGGGGCTCTTGGGGGACGGTCTGGGGCGCTTGAGGGGTGTATGTAGATGGGATCGGTGCGTGTTTGAGGCGGGGCGGGGGTGTTCGCTATTCAATGTTGACTCGGAGAACACGAGGCAAAATTCATCAATGGAATGATGCCGGATCGGATTCGGAGAACGGAGGCAAAATGAACCGCGAGCCTAGTGCGAGTGTACTGTTGACTCTGAGAACGTTCTTTAACCAACGGAATGGTTTGTAAACAGCGTGACTCTGCTCAAGTGCTGTCACAGAAAAAAAAGTTGATTCCGTCGTCGATTGCAATGGTAGCAATGAAATCGCTTGAGAATCGTATCACATTTTGTTGCTTGTATATTCTCTTGTAAGAAATGCTAGTAAGAAAGTGCACAGATCCGATAGACTAGTTTAGCGGAGAACACGTTGTGTGATTGGTGACTGTTTTGCCAACCGTTTGCCTCGAGTTCTGTTCCTTCTTAACCTGACCTGTCCCCTCACGACCTCCTCACGCACCACTATCTATACTCATTATTCATCTCTCATCGTCTTTATTCTGTCCAGAGGAACGCACACATCCTTAATTAACAGGCAAGCATCCTTCTTCTGCTCCCCCATCGGCCCTGACCAACTCCAGTTTTAAATGCATGCAGCATTAACGACTTCATCCACGCCGACCACGAACACGAACACCTGGCCGGACGACGACGCAGAGACGACCCTAGAGGTACACAACCACATGGCCCTGTCCTTGACACCGCTCATCATCTACTCCATCCACAGAACTGGCACTCCCCTGCCTCCAATTTTCAGCCCGTACGCCGCCCGCTCTCCACCGGTCTCCAAAAATTGTCTTTTCAATCAAACATGGCCGACCCCGCAGCCAACCCTGACACCGCCGGCCAAGCAGCCCGTTGGCGCTTCAACACAAATGGTCAGCTCGTCGACGAGCAGGCAGAGTCCGCAGAGTGGGACCTCGCAGATGAAATCGTCCGCCTCAAGATCGCAGAGGTCGCAGGCGACGCAGCTGACGACACCCTCCCGATCCGGACCCCGCCAAAGTCAAAGCTCGCTTCTGCTCAGCTCGCAGACACGAGTCCCCTCGATTCGGCCTCCATTCCGAGTGTAAATTCTTCTCCGCTTGCCTCCGACCATATCGGCGCTTCCCATTCGCGTGGTTCGTCCACCGACACAACCTTGTCCAGCTCTCAGGACTCGGTCGGCAGCAACACCATGGCCGCCCACGCACCCGTCAAGCTCGAGGCCAACAGCGACGTCAAGGAGCGCCCGCATTCCTTTAGCGGCGGCCTGTCCACCGCAGATTTGCGCCGCTTGCAGCAGGTCGGCGATCCTTCGGGCGCAGAGGCCCAAGAAATCCCCTTTCAGCAGCAGTGGGCGTCCATTCAGTTCCGGGACAGTGACAAGCAGCAGTTCGCACCCGAACAGCCGGCGTACCCCTCGCTTGCCAACAACCACGGTGCCGCGGTCCATCGGCCGCAACAGGCGCCCCACCCGCCTCCCCAATTATACGACTACCGGACGGGCGCAACCCACAGTGCCCCGCCGAACCGTGACGACCTTCAGATAGACTACAATATTCAGCAACGAAATTTCAACCCGCTGCCGCAGGGTGCGAACGTCCCTACACCCCCGACATACGTGCAGGGGCGGCCGAACAATGCTGTCCCGGCTGGCATGCCTTATCGGCAGCAGCCACCCCGAGGCTTCCCACAGCAAGGCCTCCTCCCCAGCCCCACGGCGCTCGGATACCCCGGCGCCCATGCACCGCACCTCTCGCTCGGCAGCACTCAGCAGCTGTACGATATGATGCTCCCGGGGCACGAAAATTCCCACCCCGCCGTCTCGCGTGTGCAACAGCAGCACAACGTATTCCGCGGTGCGCACCACCATTCGACATCCGACCCGTCTGCACTGCGCGACGCCGCGACGCTCGCGCTGCTCAGCAGCAACATGCAGGCGTTTGCGCAGGGTAACATGTTCCCGCCGCCGCCGACCGGGATGCCGCTGTACGCAAACCAGTTTTATGCCGCGCAGGCTGCTGCGGAGGCGTATGGGAGGCCGGATGTCGCGACCGCGCAGGCGATGGCAGCGGCCCGGCTGCAGGCCCAGTATACGGGCCCGTACGGCGTACCGCAGCAGGTGCAGCAGGATGGGAGCCTTAGCCCTGGGAGCACGAATGGGCAGGGGCCCAGCGCGAATAACCGCAAGTTGGGGTTGTACAAGACCGAGTTGTGTCGGAGCTGGGAGGAGAAGGGGACGTGTCGATACGCAGGCAAGTGCCAGTTTGCGCATGGCGAGGACGAGCTCCGGAATGTGTCGCGCCACCCCAAGGTACGTGGTTGCGACTCTGGCAGTGATTCAACTTGCTAATTTATTTGTTTAATAGTACAAGACCGAGATTTGCAGGGTCAGTTTTAGTTTTATTTTTTCCTTCTGCTTATTGAATAATATTCGCAGACTTTCTGGGTTTCGGGTTCTTGCCCGTACGGGAAGCGGTGCTGTTTTATCCATACGGAGCTGCCGCCGTCGGGGCCCAACGGCGAGGCTATACCTCCACCACCGACAGCGCAGGACGGGCGGGCACGTTCCCTAAGCACCAACAGCGACCCCAACGAAGGATCCGTGTCCCTCCTGGCACGCATCTCCAAGCGCGAGCAGCAGAACAATGCCCCAACCCCGACGGAGGCTACGCCCAGCAGCGGCGGCTTCCAGTTTACTCGCCCACCCACCGGCTCTCTGCGCGTCGACACATCCGTCGAGGGCGCATCGCTCAAGCAAAACAAGTCTGCGTACCCGTCCTTTGCGAGCAACGGTGTCCTGCTCCACGCCCCCGAGCGCATACGCGCAAAGTCTCCTGCGCCAGTGACGGCCGGTCCCGATTTGGGTCGGCACAACAACTCGCGGTTGGAGATTGTCGGGTATAACCAGGTAACTACCCCTGTTGCGCATTATTGTTGTTATTGTCGACACTGATCCGCAATAACTAGCGGACGACCAAGGCGCCTACGCCCTCCAACAACTCGAGCAGTGTGCGGCACTCGTTCAACGGCTCAGACGATTTTAACCAATCGCCGTCCGCATCGAACCACTCGCCGTTCACACTTCCTGCTGGCGACGGCTCGTCCAGCGCTGGTCGCCCGAATGGACACGTCAGGGCCGGGAGCGCCGGCAACTGGGGCACCTTTTCGCGCAGCAGCCACCTCGCATCCACCGCGTACGGGCAGCCCAGCCCGTCGAACGAGACGATGAACTCGCCGTGGTCCACCACCGAGCTCGCCGTCGGGTCTTCGCGGCTGCACGAGAAGGCCTGGGCGTGAGCGCGCGACGGCACATCGCTCGAGGCTCAAAAAGAAACCGTGGGGCGGCAGGAAGACCGGCGGGGGGTAACTTTTTCTTTAATTTTTGATTTGAACTGTCTTCTTGAATATGACTGCTGCTGCTGCCGCCTGGGTCGGTCGGACAATGTCGTCGCTAGCCGTTGCCTTGTGTGTTGCCGCTGCCGCTGCCACCGACCAGTCGTACCTTTTTTTTTCATCCCGTATGGCTGCCTCGCTTTTACGCCATGTACCCACGCGCACTGTACCCACGTCCCCGTCCCGTCCTAATTTCTCTATTCCCTCTTGACCATCATCATCCTCACACCTAGGGCCTACTTTATCTCTCCTCTCCTGTTCATTGCATTATCGTCGTCAACAGCAACACATGTTTTTATTTCTCAACTCAATATCACAATTCTTGTCGTCGTCACCTATCGTTGATACAACCGCTCGACGTTTGAGCTTGATTTCGGCGCTGGCTCCATGAAAATAAAGAGCAAGTGCTTGAATTGCTCCAAGAAAAAGAAAAAGAAAAAGAAAAAAGGATCATTCCGGTCTCCTGAAAACAAGCCGATAGCGCAAATCACAGCCGAGCACTGCCACTGTCCGAGCTTCTTTTCTGATACTTCCGAGTCCCCATTTGTCTTCCTAGGCTTTCCGGACACAATCTCATGCAGAATTGAAGAAACTTGAGGATGGCGGCAGACATGTCGATGGTGGCGTCTCTCGCTTAAAACTCACGAAATCTCAGTCCGACACAGAACCCACGATAACCTTAATTTTCCCATCACCGCCGCTTTAAATTGAGATCTGCTCACCAGCGTCCCACCCACACCGCTCACGCAACTTGATCTGGTCACTCTTTTTTGCCTCCCCGTGTAAATCTGCAGCCACGCATATGAGCCCCAAATCCCCTCGCTTGACGTGAATCCGCATGACCATTCCGCACCTCTACAACGGCGGCCGCATCTCGCCCGAGATCCGCAACAGCATCTTCGACTGTCCTGACAGAGTACACTGGTACCTACCCGCGTGTGCCTGCTTCATTCTACTGTAGGCCAGGCTACACCAGCCGCACTAACCGTGTCGCCTTTATCCTGAATTGGCGCCGCATGCACTTTGAGATTTAACATCTCCCCGCAGCCAGGAATGGGCATGTACTTATTCTGGCACGCTACAACTGGTCCCTACGGAGCCGAATTCCCGCTTTACACAGTCTCGCGCACGAGGAGCATTTTGCCCGCTTCCGGCCATGGCAGTTGGCCCTCGTGAAATAAATATATCCCTTCACCCAGTTGTACTGGCTGGGAACAGAGCTTCACTCAGGCTGCTCTGTGCCGCGCGTTGCTCGCCCGGGGCTTCAGAAGAGAGTGGTTGGTGGAGCGCAGGTTCCCATTCTTCATCAATCCGCGCGCGGCAAGTGGTTATTGGCAAGGATGCTTGAGGAAATTGCCATGGAGAGAGGGTGGGTGTATTCGAACACGTGCAGAGTTTGAGATGACAATGGAAAGAAGAGATAAGAAAATTGTGACAAGGTCGCAGGCATGGAGGTTTCCCATGGGCGAGAAAGGCGTGTTGAGCAGGTGAAGGGTTGGACAGCTGAAATTCTTTGCGAAGACGATTTGCTTTATTTTCGCGATCACGTGGAGGCTCGTGGCTGATTAGGCGATTTTTGCGGGGTCGGTGGCCAGCGGAACCCGGCATTTTGTCTAGTCCGATGTCTGAGAATATGAAATACGAAAGTCGCGTAAAACATGATGCGCGCTAGGGATGTCGCTAAATATTTACGGAGATGAGGTAAATTTCGGCTAAGTGTTAAAAGGACAATCAGTCCGCGAGGAGCTTCATGTTCCCGAGACAGTTAATTTCATTCCATATATCGTTTGCGCGTCGGCGAGGATTTTCAAGTAAAAAAAAAAAAAGAGCTCCGTCCGAAATGGATGAAATTTCAAGACATTATTACATTGAGACTATAGTACACATTAAGCATCGTCTTCCCAATCTTCAGGGACGCCACCAGGCGTTGCTGGCGTCACCGGTGCCGCAGGAATGGGGTTCAAAGCTGCCGTTGTAGCATTTACGGGGAAAAGTCGTCCAGACGGCGTGGGTTGCGATATCGAAGCGGTAGGAGTCGAGGTTTGGGCGCGTGTAGATCCCCACGCACGTTGGGTACTTGCTGTAACGGGTACGGGTTTAGCAGGAGCAGCAGGACGCCAGGAGGCATTGGTTGCAGATCCATTGCGCAGATCACCCAACTTCCCGAGGCTGGGCGGAGCAGAAGAAGCCAGGACAGCCGACAACAACGGTGTCGGGATTCTGGTGTCGAAACGGCGGATAAGTTGGACGCTGTTTGCAAGATGGGTAAGTTATCACAATAGACAAAATTTTAACAGACCTCCTATGCGGTTCTTGGTCCACCATCTGCGTATCCATGCGGTAGACTGTGGCAACCTTGAAAACGATTAGCCGCGATTCTGAAATTAGGCGGGAAAGCAACACACGTCGTGCACAAACTTCCTGCGCTCCGGCGGCATGTGCGGTAATACCTGCGTCTTCTTCTCCCCCGAGACGAAACTATAGGTAGCCAAAATAAGCTACCATAGTCTGAGAGAGAGCTAGAAGACCTACTCTGCAAAGGCTTTCTCCACAACTGCCACAAACTTTGCATTCCCTGCCCGCGCGAAGCTGAGAACTTCCTCGGCCCATACCACAGCTGCCGCCGCGCTTCGACTTTCTTGAGTTATGCCGAGGGCGTCGGCAAGACGGGCGTTGCGTTTTGCGACCAAGCATTCGTTGGAACACTTTGGCTGCTGGTTTTCGCGACCCGGATTCGCAACACTCTTCCCACATTGTACGGGCTGCCGGATACGCCCGCAAGGGCATACAACAGTAATGACGGCAGTACACGGCGCCGCCTCGTCGCAAGTGGAAGGAGCGTGACACGGCTGAGTGCAAGGATGGAGTAGCGGTAAGCTGAAATGCACGACAAATGAGGGTTTGGCATACAGGGAGAAAAGCAAGACATACCACAACTTTCTCGGCTTTCCGCAAGCTGAGGTACATGTTCCGCACCCCTCGTCCGGCGGATGGCACAACTTCTCGCAGTGGTGGTAGCCGCATCCCAAAAGGCGACCGCACACATTACCACACGCGACGCGCTCTTGCGCGCACCGAACATTCCCTATTTCTTTCTTACCGCACATACACATCTTGATCGTCAAAAATGGACACGGTGGACATCCCACTTCGTCATCGTGACAGGTGTGCTGGGTACGAGGATGTCCACAACTGGGTGGTGGTCGAGGGCATTGATAAGTGCATTGAATGTGGGTGCCGCAGGGAATAGGGGGTTCCAGAACAGTTCGCCCGCAAGGACAGACGACCTAAGTGTAAAAAGAGGTGAATTTGAGAATGAGAGGAAAGGATAAGAATCACCTCCTCAAAGTTACTTCGGAGACACCGGCCACAAGCACCCTTGTGGTCCTTTTCCTCGCAACGATGTTCTCCACAGCTCAGCAACTTCCCGCAAACAAGGTCGCACTCGTGAAGGCCCCCTCTTTCCTCGCCCACCCCGACAGCCTCCGCCTCTATCGCACGCTTCTTCTTCCCCTTCTGCTGCTGCAGAGCAGCGACACTCGCAAGCGGGCAGCACACACGCAAACATCTATGCCGTCCACAGGCCCGCAGGGCAGTGCATGCCTTTTGACACAATATCTCACCAGCGTCACCGTCCTCTCCGCCTGCAATGGAACAGAGGATCCTTTGAGTGCTTCCTCCGCAGCGGCAAGGTCGAATGACGCGTTCAGAGCATGGCGGGCAATCACCCTCGTGACATCGCATAGAGCAAGCATGTCCGCACGGGAGAATCTGACCACACGGCGAAGAACACGTTGGGATCCGAGCGTCACAATTGAGTCGCGCAGGGAAGGCGTCGGGGGAATCTGAGGGCTTGATGGGGCGTCGCCCACACGGGCAGGTACGCACGCGAGCCGGTGAACGGGGACATTCAGTTGCTGGTCCGCTTGATGGATGGCAGGGGAGTTTGCAACGATGTGTCCCACATGCAAAAAGCCGGTCGCAATTACCCGCACATGCGAACCTGCCAATCCAGGTTTCTGGCGCATCATCTCGGGAACAAGAGATCGCCTCGCCCTCCCCACAGCCGACTTCATGCTCCTCCTTCCCGCACCAACACCGAGCTTGCTCGCGCACTGCGCACGGCCCGCACGCGTCCGTATGGCATTTGAGCGCGCAGATGTGCACATCGCAAGCAAGGGGACGTGAACACAGAGCGCCGCAGGATACCTCAGTTTCTCCGCAACGGAGCGCCAAAACTGTAGCTTTGAGGCAGCCGCATTTGACGTCGGTAGTGATGCGACAAGGAGGGCACGGTCCAGGGTGGCAGAGCAGTGGGCAGGGATGAGCACAAGAAGCACGCACACGGGTGCACGGGGACGCGCAGGAATGTGGCGTCGATATGCGCGCAGGGGAGGGTGCAGGCGTCGAGCCACAGAAGCAGCGGTAGGTAGAAGGTACAACCGTGCGCCTGGCTTGGCAACCAGGGCAACGCCATTCTCCTCCACGGTGAGGCTCTCCGCGAGCAGCCCAAGCATCTGCGACCTCCTTGAAAACTTTTGCCAGCCCATGAACGGATGCATTTAAGGTGGAACGTCGTCCAGCAGTACTGTTGTATTTCTAAAACCGGTGTCGACGGTGAGCAAGACCATGTCGGTTGTGCGGGGTGGATAGCCGAGAAGCAGATGGCGCAGTCGGGATACGGAGGCCTGCTCAATGCCGCCGTGAGGATGGAAGTCAAGTCAGTCAAGTCAGCGGGTGCCACTTTAAACTTGGGCCTAGCCTGGCTCGGCGCTGAGGAAGACCCGTCGCCAGAAGTGAGTTCATTGTTAAACTTGGCGCCACGGCCGCGCTTCGGAACAGAATCCGTTGGCTGAGCCCGCCAACTGAGACTATTCTGCGCCGACGGGCCCGAATCCACATCATCTACGCGTGGTGGTGGACGTGAATTCTTAGGAGGCCGTCTTCCCCTGTCGCCTCGGGGATGTGGTTGAGGTGGCGCATTGGCATCTTGCGTGCGCTGGTTGTTACGTCGGCTGTTATTCCGACCTCTCTTTGGCTCTGGAGCGCAATTTTCAGCAGTACTGGAGCTGGCCGGATTGTCGGGGCCTTCCATGCAGGGGCTGGGATCGCTTGTTCTTGTTACCAGAGCCAACTGTGCCGCGGGGTAAGAGGGAAAGGCGGATTCAGAAAGTTGAGGCGCCTGAAGATGGCTCGATACCAGCCTCTCTTGCGGTAAGATAAGTGCTATGCTATAGAGTCAATTGCGTTGAATCGATAGAACACTTTCATAGCTGACCTTGAGTCAACTGGAGGAAGCTATGCAGAACGCAGGAAAACGATGGTTCACTTCAAAGGGAACAACTTCTGCTTAAAGTAAGAAAAGCTCGTGACTCGGGTGACTCGGATTGAGTTCAACTCGGATCCCGGCTTATCGAGTTTATCTCTGACTAAGGGGATACATCGCAGTCACCGTATTACAAAACAAAACCGTCCATCCAGGCCTTTGCATCAAAGCCCAAGGCTCTTGAGTTCGGCGCGGAAAGCAGCCATTCGACATTGAGCATATCCGACGTAGTCGAACTCCGGAAACTCCACCTCGCCTTCTATGTCCTCGCGGGCTTGTACAAGGCCCCAGATTGCCCACATCGCGTGTGACGCCGGGCTCCACGCTCTGACTTGCTTATCCAATCCTGGTACAAGCCCTATCAGTTCGAACTTGGTTAAAGGGAGGGAGTTGGGAGTGCGTGTCGAGTGTTGCAGGTACGACAAATAAAAATTGTGTCGCTCTTCCTTGGAAGGATAACGCGAACGATCCAGAATATGGGGGGTGTCGGAGTGATAATTAGCAGTCCATTCGTGGAAGTGATTCGCAATATCGAACGAAGCAGGGTTTGGGGAAGCATACTCGAAGTCAACGACAATCAACTGGGAAAAGAAGTCAATTTTTGGGCCTTTCCCAGATTACAGAACGACAACCCGGCGGTGTTCCGGAAGGTTCTCGTCCGCTTTTGTCAAAAGCAGCAAATTTCCGTATTGGGCGTCATTGTGTGCGTAAACCCTACGACTCCCTGCTTTGACGTCATCGACGGTGGCGAGCCATCGCATATACTCGTCCCAATCCTTCTTGAAGCCGTCTAGATCAAGTTCCGTTCGCAGAGCGTCAGAAACCGATGGGAGCGCGAGCACTTCTTTAGCGGGGTGAATCCAGGACTTGACATTCTTCTTCGCGCCAATCTCCCAACCTTTCCCTTCGCCTTGGTTGTCCAGCGATGTGCCCTCGACGGCTTCGATGTCCACAGAATGCAGCTCCGCCATCCGGGCACCGATCCAGCGACTGATCTTAGGATCTCGGAGGTCAGCTGCGGTCAGAGTCGTGGAGTCGAAATACTCCTCGACTCGACCATTCTCGAACGTCCCGTAAATGCCGGGGCCAATGTGGTACTGCGATGAAAGTACGTGGAGGGTGTGTAGTTCGCGTGGACGTGAAATTAGGGAACCTGAAGAAGGGCCATAGATGCGGAGCAACACCGTTCGAGGCTCCTTTAGCCGCGACGAAACAAAAATACAGCATTGGTCAAAGAACCAGACACTTTAAAAATGCGGATGTCGTCGGATGTGATTTCAGAGCCCGACCACGTAGGCACCTTGAGAGATCGCAGACATTTGAGCAGTTGGTCCGCAAAGGACGCGTGCTTATAGTGCCTGATAAAAGCGGATCGAATGTCAGCGCGGGCGATTCACAGGCAACAACCAAACCAGACCATGGTCACCCAATTCAGTCTGCTTGACTGTTAGCTCTGCCAATAGGCCAGCTAGTACAACGCAATGAGGACATGGTCTCACCTTGCTTCTAACTTGAGTTCCGCGTGACGCAAGCCATCTTCTGTTACGACCTCGACGTCGCCATCAGAGAAGAGGATGGATGAGGAGGAGGTTGAGGATGCGCTGAGCAGGATGTCTGTGGGATTCTGTATGGGGGGCCGTTGAGAAACTACCGGGGAATTCATCATCTTGGAGGTATGAGGTCAAAAATGATGTCTGTCGATCACAAGATATCAATGGCCTGACTTGAATTTGGTCGTGTGCGCAGTGCGATAACAGCTCAGCGCCACCAATGGTCCGTGCGTGAGAATGTCGGTTCCGCGGCTGTCGGGTAAACGGGCCCGCAACATTCACTTACGTGATCCAATAATGCAGGGTCTTGTTGGCTTCCCCCTTTCAGAATTTCCCGATTCTTATGCGTTGCTTATCTTAGAGCCACGCGCTGCCTCACGGGGCCTCACAATCGACTCAGCGGCCTTGAGTAGGCCAAGACTTGCCATGCACATATGGGATTGCTCTGCTTGGCAGTGGCTGCGGCTGGAACATATCTTAAGTACAAATTCGCGGTGCAGACCCTGCAATGCAATAAATTGACGGTTCCTTAGAGAAGTCTGTGAGGCGCCATTACTTTATTATCTCCGCTGCTGGAAGCTCTAATTGATGCACGTTTATGGCTGCCGGTCTTGGTCTTTAGTTTCAATTCGGTACCATTCCTTTTACGGGCGCTGCCGACTGTGGACCAGCTACCCATCTAAGTCCGAGTCTCATGACAGATGTTCTGTCTTTCAGCGTCTAATACAATACGGCATTTTTGTCTGCTCGCTTTTTCTTTTCAGACATTTTAATCCAGCAGTTCGGGTTCACGAATGTCAGGAGACCAATGAATTATATGTGCCCTATTGGGATGACATTAGTACTTTAGGATGCGTTATCTATATGTCGTAGCAGTGGGATAAAAAAGCCGGATTCACTGCTGTTGTCCGTTAGTTCGCTATATGCGGCCCATGAACATCCATAGTTGTGTCGCAATCATGCATCCACATCATGCCGGTCCAGATATTTTTTCTTCATCGACTGGGGAATTTCGGTTGACTTCCATTGGCTGGCGTAGGAGAACCAGTGAAAGCAGGAAAGAGAGGCCAAGACATGGCGCGCACACGGTCCAAACAGTCTTGGATTCCAGTTAGTGATATTTTCAGAAACATGCCTAGTTCCGTACCCGGATCGAAGTCGCTATAATGCGAAGCACTTGTAACTTCACGGCCGGGGGCTGCAACATTTGAAGTCGGGTGAAATCGATGGAAGAAGCGCCGTGAATCAAAATCTCCGCAGGAATTCGGGCAAATGCACGAGCGTCGAAGACGGCACCAGCCACAGCCTACACAAGATCAGAGAAAAGGATACGATTAAAAGTCAGCAGACTGACCAATCCGATTGTAGCTCCGGTGAATCGAACAAGGAAGAAAGCACTAGTGCCGGCGGCCAAATCTCGTTGCTCCAACGTTTGAATGAAGAGTTGGTACGGAGCATGGAACAGCATTCCCAAGCCTATGCCTGAAATAAGCGGGTAAAGTTCCCCTGTGATCGACGATCTTTCATCTAGTAGGTTCAGTAAAGCTGTCAGGATAAGATAAAAAGCTTTTAAGCAACATGATCCGCGAAACGGAGGAATCGTACCGAAACCCAGAGTCGAGATCAGCAGACCGATCGACACAATCCAATTTTGACCACTGGTATTATTAGTGCGTCCTTGCCAATAGCTCATGAACCAAGCTGCGGGCATAGATGCCAGAGACGACCCAGAGAATATGGCAAAACTTTAGACCAGCTTGTAGTGGCGTCGATCCATTTGCGGCCTAAGAAGTCAAGTCAGCAAGATCCATGACCCAATCTACGATATGGGGACACACCTGATAAAATAAGGCGAGATAAAAGGTTCCGGCGTTAAAGGCGACATTATGGAAAAAAGTTATGACGAGCACGATGACTGAAAATGGATGTGGGTGAGTTGATACCGCAAGGAGATGAAGAGCGGACTAGTTCGGCAGTCGTTGAAGGTTGCCGCGGGAAACAAACAATCTCTTCTGGTGCGGGTTTCGTATATGCCGCCGCACACCAAAATGACCAAACCGAAGCATATGAGCACCAACGTTGACGCCGATGTCCCTATTCACTAAAATTAGCCCAGTCAGCAGGTAAAGAAAGACCCTGCTTACAGCCATTCTGCGAGGCAAGACTAAATCCCACGACAATCAAACTGCTACCCGCCATGAAGACGATTCTGCGGTTGTCGTATATTAAAGTAAATAATATAGGATGGAAGGCAACTTACAGGCCTACGAAATCGAATGTTTGCCAAAATGAGGACCAAGACGCTTCGGAATTCTTCCCAAGCTGCACGTTGCGGAGAGAAAAGAGCACAACGAATGCGACAAGACAAACAGGGAGATTCAGATAAACTGGGAGTACCTTAGTACCATGCGGACAGTAAAAAGTCGATACATACATCCGTATCTCCAACTGATGTTGGAAGAGCTATGGCTACCTGCGAAGAAATCAGGAAACAAATATCCATCGCACAAGATGTACTTGCCGCTGAACAATCCGCCAAGTACAGGTCCTGCAATGGCCGACAAACTCCACGTGACAGAAAGCGCCAACGACCATTTGCTCCGACTTCGTACTTCAACAATCTCGGAGGTAATGACCCAGACTGAGCTGACTATGCCTCCCGCACCAATTCCCGCGACGCACGCGCCGCCAGAAGCCTTGCTCAGATGAGAGATGGAAATCAG
>JARJCX010000555.1:0-47490 GCA_029282285.1 Mycena rebaudengoi
GGGACTATTCTGGTAGCATAGGCCCGATCATTTGCGACGAATCCTCAGGCCTCAGCTCTGTACTAGCACCTAGCTGAAGATGGATGGAACGCGGGCTCTCGGTCAACTTGCAATTGATGAAGATTCTTAGAAGAGTGCTGTTGCTTCCGCCATCCAACGTTCTTCTCCAAGTGGTATGCTCAACGCGGCCGAAGTTTAGGTGCGTATATCCCCGTCGACTCGGGATGCATGTACCCGCATCCGTTGATTAATTATGACGACAACGCGAGTCAGTGGTAAACGACGCAAGAGGTCTCGCTGGCTCTGGCTAGTTCTCGCCAGTCGCTTCACTACACGACGACGAGGCTCGCAAGTCTCGAACGATCTACTGGAAGGAGCACTGTTTTGCGTTGGCCGCCGAAAGCCTCCCTCGAGGTCAAGTTCTTCGACGGCGTGTATGTCCACCAGTGGCCACGCTTCTGTGTCTGCTGCTCAGGCTGCTGCAAATCCAGCCGGAAAAGAGATATTAGTCGAGTATCTGAGGGCGGACGAGTTCAAGTACCTCCGCGCGCTGGCGGATTTTTATCCGCATGACCTTCCGTGCAGTGGATGTGTTTGAGCCGGTGTTGAAGGATTATCGCAAGCTGCGGCTGAGGAATATGGGTCAGTGGTGAGGTAAGTTACTCGGTGCGGTGCTGATAATTTTGCAGCTGGGTGTTCCCTGACATACATGGACGAGTTCATCGACAGCTGCTCACGGAAGAGCGTGTCTGCGACATATACTGCCTCGGCTGACGAAACGCTGCACTCTGGAAGAAAATGGGTAAATAGGACCGCGCCAGAGCCGACTGTTGGACGCGCTGGAGGGAAAGAGCGTGCATGGCAGCGCATGCAGTCGCAGTCCTGGTCGTAGGGCACGCAGTCTCTCGCGCAACAACCGCACTCCCGTCTGACGTGGCTCGCGATACGTCTCTCGCAGCCCTTCCCGCTCTCGCTCTCGTTCACGCTCAAAGTGCCCTTTCGCTCGCGCAGCCGCATATCCTAGCTGTGTATATATCTTTTTCTTTTGCTGCCTGTGGCTTCGCCTTGAAGCCTGGTCGCTCTTTCAGAAATTCAGCCTCGGCAATTAGCGAATTTATTGATGGCGATGTTCGACGCGTTCACGTGAACGCAGACAACCGCGCTCAGTGACGAGAAGCCTAAGCCTGTCAACATGGCACCACCTTCAGTCTCAGTAATCGCAGACTCATTCTCACTCCTCGAGGATGTCCACGCCACCACACATTCCGCCAACGAGAGAGTAACGGAAGGAAACTCCATTGGCTCTGGCGCTGGAGCAGCTTTGGGGGAACTCCTGGAATTGGCGGCAGACATCAGGGTGCGTCGTTGGGGTAGAACCTAGGTTCTGACTGTATAAAAAAGGCCTTTAGATAGCCAACTGTTCGGACATGTTCTCGCAGCGGAAAGATGACCAAATCCCCCAAACTCTCGCCGCGATTTGTAAGGGTCTCATGCGCAAGTCGAGACTCGTCGGACTAGATCTCAGCGATAACGCAATCGGCGCGGTCGCAGTTGAATCGCTTGTCCCTCTCCTCGTCGAGAACCGTTCTCTCCGGGTACTCAAGCTGAACAACGTCGGATTCGGTCCTGCTGCCGGCACGATCGCCGCGAAGGCGCTCCACCTGTCCGCCCTCATCCAATCCATGCATAACCAGTCGCCCACCCTTCGAGTCATTGTTTGCGGCCAAAGTCGTCTCGAGAATGGATCGGCTTCCGCTTGGGGCGATGTATTCGCAGCTTACACGAATCTCGTCGCCGTCCACATCCCCCAAAATGGAATGAGAGAGACAGGTCTGAATGAAATCGCGCGTGCCTTAAAAAGCTGCCGATCGTTGCGATACCTCAATGTTTCAGACAATCTCGTGAGGGACGAGGAATGCGACTCCGCCCGCCCCGATCCTGACGTCGATGCTGCGACTGCTTTAGCAAAGGCTCTCTCGTCCTGGCCGGACCTCGAATATCTCAACATGTCAGACTGTTGCCTCGGGGCATCTGGCACCAGGCAGATCCTCGACGCTCTTGCCGAGGGGAATAACACGAATCTTCATTCCCTTCTACTCGAAAATGCTGCTTTCGACGACGGTGATTCGTTCGGGGCAACGTTGCTAAAAGCACTGGATCGAAGCCTCCCAAATCTGGTCACTCTGAAACTCGCTGAGCACAATGATCTCGGCGACACGGAGCAGGGTGTTTGGGCAGAGATCGTCGGAATCATTAGCGGGAGGTTAAGTGGCTTGGTGTCTTTTGAAAGGGACATCGAAGACCCCGATGATACTGCTTTTCTGGATCGAATGGTGGCAGGCTTGGTCGACGAGTCCGCCTCCATGGTCGAGGCTATGGCCGGCTTGAGCGTTTCTCTGTAGATGTCTTTTTAACTTTCTATACCTCACAATCTGACTTTACATTTACATCATGATTCATCGTCTTCACACCACGGCTTTATTCTCCCGACGATCAGTGACGCCGTCGGCACGTTTGTTGCGAGCGATTCCTGGAATCATCCCGGATGAGTCTAAGGATACATATTACACAGTTGAACGTTACGGAAGACTTCGAGATAATAAAATAGTACGCGTCATCAGACCCATTTGCGCCTATGCAAGCCGTCGCCGTCGTTCGATGGTACTTCTCTCTTAGGTTGCGAGACATAAAATTGTCGTGTTCTTCTCTCAGATTCAGACCCGTGCATATACATATAGGGACCGATGTTCCTTGAAACTATGAACTCAATGGCTGCTATGTACGGCTGCTGTGAGAACGGTTCCCTCGCTATTAGTTTCGGCGCGATACTCCTTGTCTTGTTCAGCATTCCTGAACTCCCTAGTCTCCTCCCTGGTCCGAGCATCCCACTCAGCTTCAGCAGCCGCAGCCGCTCTGTATGCTGCTTTCATGGCCACATCCTGTGCCATGCGTGCACGCTCGTGCAACGAGGTGCTCCTCCCATGGAAGGCATCGTTCAAACTGTCTGGACATAAGAAAACAAACACCATTGAATAGTTCAGCGACTGACGCTCCAGCGGGCTGCTGCGTTGGATTTACTCCAAATGGCCACGGTTTCGGGAGCGTGTCTGCAGGGATATTGGCGGGGTTTCCGTAAGCCGGGGAATAAAGTTGACCACTGCGACCGCTGAGAAGGGCTGAATGTCAATAAATATACGCTCGGATATTTCGAAAACAGGCCCTGTGCTCGGGCTGAGTCTGGGGTCGGTTGGGGCCATTGGCCCATTCAGGAAACGGAGCATTATAATCCGGGTTACTGGCAGCTTCCGCGAGTCGATTGGTGGTCCCCTATTTACATTTAACAGCTAGCCGTGCACTGGAAGGTAGGTGAGGCCGCCAACTTGAATTGAAGAGATTACACGTAAATAGATCACGTACCATCAGTCGACTCATTTTGACCGTTAACTTCGTTCAAAATTTATCTCTTGCGTGGTCTCCCCAGGCTGGCCTTGTTCGTTACTGCCCATTATTGCGACCCTTGTGTTTTGCCACAGAAATTTTCGGGCTGGTCTTCGACTGCGGCTTCTTCGACTTCGGCAACTGTACGTCCCACGAGCGTTTTTCTTACAGTTTTGCAGGTGCTCTACGTTTCGGACGGCAGAGCTTCAGACCGCGGCCGTTTGGACGTCTTCGTCGTCATCATCTTGGTTGGCGAGGCGTTTGCGACGAAGCAGCGGGCGCTGAAAGGTCCCGTAGGATTGAACTGGAAATGGGCACGGGATGAGATAGAGTCGTTCCATAGCTCGGGACAGGCAAACCATCGAGGATCCGCTGGTGCGCTGTTGTGTGCGGCGAGCCGTCGTCGTCTTTTTAACTGGCGGGATATGATGATTGCTTCATCTGGAGCCTTTCTTCGCACGATCTGCACCCCATACATTACTGAATTCGTCGTAGGGGAGAGGTACAGTGCAAGAGGATGTGTCGATATCTGAATCCCTCAGTAGGTTGCTGCATTGGCCATATGGACGCATGGCCAGGGATAATTAAGCTCTGTGACTGGAATGGAGATGAGTGAATCGTTTGTTTCGAATCTTCTACGCTCGCTCACCATCCCGCTGCGATCTGACCGAACTACAACACCGTATTGAAATCGCTGCAGTGGCGCCAAATGGATTGTATCGACAGTCAATCTGCGACCGTTGGCTACGAAGATGCGTGGATTGCATGTTCCGCGCTCCTCTACGCTCGCAGCCTGGCTTTGGGGGATCTGGACCGACTACGACATGGCATCGAAATTGTGAACTTGGGCATTGCATTATCCAGACGCTTGGTCGAGCTCTGGGATCGCATAACGACGGCGGCCTGCGAGCTGAAATATGAGAGAAGAGCCGTCCGTTCTGAACGCCTATTTCCAGCACAGACCGCCTTCTGTGAAAAGTATGTCCGTCATCTTGCACTCCGTTACGGTAGGTAAAATCTGTCTTTCCTCTGTGTCGCTACAGCAATTCATAGTCCAATGACCATCGATGGGTTTGAAAGGTGGGAAGTCCTGTTCAACTCTTGATTCGGTCCTGGTTGCTAAAGCTAGCCCCAATTTATTCGCTGGGGTTGTAAATCAGTTTCTGACATCGTCTCTAATCTTGAAAAATACCTTCTGACCCATTTTTCTTCGCCTGGACGGGAAGATAAATGGTCGTGAGGTACCCAGGACCACAAGTAGTCGGTGTCATCCATGATCATTCTACGGCTCGATTTAAGTCGTGGTGGTTGTTGAGGTGGGTGGCACAGTTATAGGTTCAATCGTCAGCGTTATTGTCCAACGTCTGGGTGTGAACCAGGACGGAGTTTGGCCTGCGTAAACTTGAGAATATTGGAGCTTCAGTGATAAATCTAGGTCGCATGCTATTTGGCGTACCTTAATCCATGCCGTGGACCTGCATAGTAATCCGAGTCGGTTTTTCAGAAAAAGCTGGAGTCCTGAAGGAGAGGCCAAGAGGTATGTGCAACTTAAATTTGTCCGAGTCCGAGCTAACTCAATTGAAACCCCGCGTGTGACTCCATCAAAAGGAGTCCAAGGACATTTTCAAATTTCAAGCCCAGCTCTTGTCCCATCCATGAGTCTCGCTGGCAAAGAGATCACCCTCTCGCTCCTTGCCCCGTTTCATTCGCGCCGAATGCTACGTTCTACCCTCACGACGAGTCGCAAACAGGAATCCATTGTCTCGACACAGGCCTAGGAGTGGCTGATTCTCCTATCCTTGACCTCATCCCAGCTTTCCCAACTCAGTAGCCATGGCTCTAGAACTATTCTTTGCGCCATCGCCCACCGAACAACCTTTACGTGAGCTAGCTGCATCTAATGGGAACTGCTTATAGCACCACAAATTTATATGGCCGTTGTCTCTCGTCCGGAGCCTTTCCAACACGACCGTGCCACATGTTTAAAGCTCTAGTGTGGGACGCATGAGATATTCCGTACGTTAGTATTTTTATATCCTTGCGCGCCTTCAAGGTGGCTCAGAGCAAATCAGAGGGCGCCACCAAAAACTACATACGTTTAGCGTTCCTGCATTAACTTGTGGCCTACGTCCTGTTGCTAGAAGTTCGAGCCAATGACTGCCACAGCTGCAACCAATGATTTTCGTTCCAGAGTCCATCTACTGGAAGGAGCACTGTTTGACCGCCGAAAGTCCCATCGACAAGGCCCTCGAAGTCGGCGGCGTGTATGGCAACCAGCGGCCCACGGAGTTTCTGTGTCTGCTGCAGATCCAGCTCGAGAAGGGGATATTGGTCAAGTATCTGAGGGCGGACGAGATCAAGTCCCTCCCCATGACCTTCCGCGCGGTTCATGTGTTTGAGCTGCTGGAGCTGCTGTTGAAAGATTATCGCAAGCTGCGGTTGGGTAATATGGGGTATATTACTGGAAGTCGTAGTGCTGATAATTTTGCAGGGACATACATGGACGAGCTCATCGACCAGCTGCTCACGGAGGAGCGCGTCTGCGACATTATACTGCCGCGGTACAAAACGCAGCACTCTGGAAGAAAATGGGGAAATAGGACCGCGCCAGAGCCGACTGTTGGATGCACTGGAGAGCAAGAGCGAGCATAGACTTAACCCAGCGATACCTTCGAGCGGCCAGTCCAAGAATTTATGTAACGCCTAGTCTCTCGTACAGACGCTTTGACAAATAAAGCTCGTACCTCGCTTCAGCCTCTTATGTCTTCCCAATTTGGGAAACCTGTCATGAGAGTTGTATGGATCGAGACTATTACTCCGCGATTATGTAACAACTTCTTAGCGAATCCGAAATGCCCGCGTTTTTGAATCGGCGGGCATTTTCGAACGATCGCGGGCATTTGAGGGTATTCTCACGGGTCGTCAGCCACATTTCAATGCATTTCGGGCTAGTAGGAGCCAGAAATGAAGCATTTCGCTTTGCTATCAATATTTGCATCGATGGGACAGGAGTTCGATGCCAAAAGCATGGTGTAAACTGATCCAAAACAATGCCGTCGTGCCGAACAGGGAACCGGACGCTCGGCGCACTCCAAATGCTAATATACCTGGGGTCTATGGCAAGGATCTGGGGTGGCGGATATATGCCATGATTTGTGCTCGTAAGACCTCACAGGCTCACACTGACAACCCGCGCGGTAAATTGGTGGCTGGCAGCTTGTCGGCGGTTATTCCCGGCGGTAGTTGATGAGAGTTGATGGCGGCCTCGGGCGGCCTCGTAACCGATGACGGGTCGGAAATTAAATAAACGTGTCAAAGGCTGTCAAAGGAGCAATGTTCTAATTTGGAACGAAGATCACTGATTGCAACTGTTGCAGGCATAGCTATCGCTAATGTGTATAGTTTTGGACCTTGGTATACGTTGAAAGTACGTAGTTGGGCCGCATGTACGAGTAGACTACAACCCGGCACATTCCGAAAGGGGACCTAGCTGGGCTCACAATTTATCCTGCTTCTTCTTATCCTCTGATTTGCTTTGAAGTACGGAAGAAGAACGTACGACGGCCATACAAATTTTGTAAGCAGTTCCCATTGGGACGTGTGGGCTATGGCATAAAGCAATAGCTTTTGAGCCATGGCTATTGAGTTGGAAGAGCTGGGACGAGGTCAAGGACGTGAGGATCAGCAGCCACTCCTAGGCCTGTGTCGAGACACTGGATTCCTGTTTGCGACTCGTCCTGTGGGAAGGTAGAACTTGGAAGTCGACGCGCTGAAGATTGAGCTTGAAAGGTGGTTCGAAACAGCAGAGCGAATGAAGCAGGGGCAGGAGCAAGAGGGCGACCTGTCTGCCAATGAGACTCATGGAGGATTGGGACAAAGCTGAGCGCTGAGCTTGAAATTTGAAACTGAGCTTTGATGGAGTCACATGCGGGGTTTCAATCAGTGAGTTAGCACGGACTTGTACATACCTCTTGGCGTTATTTTCCCTTGCATCTCGCTCAGGACTCCAGCTACTTGGATTACTATGCAGGTCCACGGCATGGCTTGGAGGTACGCCAAATAACATGCGACCTAGATTTATCACTGAGGCTTCAATATTCTCAAGTTCACGCGGGACAATAAGCGGTGGCGGTTATTAACCCATGATTGTGCCACCCACCTCCATAACCACCACGGCTCTACAACAACATGATCATGAATGGCACCGACTAGCCCCGGGCACCCACATTGCCATTTATCTTTCCGTCCAGGAGACAAACTGGTCAGAAGGTATTTCTCAAGATTCGAGGCCGATATCAGGAACTGATTTACAACCCCAGCGAATAAATTGGGGCTGGCTTCAGAAACCAGGTCCGAATCAAGAGTTGAACAGGACTTCCCACCTTTCAGACCCATCGATGGTCATTGGGCCATGAATCGCTGTTACCACACAGAGGAAAGATAGATTTTCACCTACCAAAAGGGGTGCGAGATGTCGGACATACTTTTCACAAAAGGCGGTTCATGCTGGAAATGGGCGGTCAGAACGGACGGCTCTTCTTTGTATTTCAGGTCGCACGCCGCCGTCGTTATGCGATCCCAGAATTTGACTATGCATTTGGATGATGCAGCAGACACCATGCCGGAGTCGGGCCAGATCCCCACAGCGAGGTGGCGAATGTAGAGACGCCCCGGAACAACCGATCCACGTATCTTCATAGCCAACGGTCGCAAGTCGACTGTCCATACATCCATTTGGCGCCAGTGCAGCGATTTCATTCCGGCGTTTGTAGTTGAACCAGATCGCAACGGGATGGCGAGCGAGCGTAGAAAGACTCCGACGCAAGTGATTCACTCATCTCCATAACCGTCCCAGAGCTTCATTATCCCCTATTATCCCGCACCATACTTTCATATGGCCAATGCAGCAGCCTATCGGGGGATCCAGACATCGACGTATCCTCTTACCTCTCCCGCGACGAATTCAATAAAGTACCAAGTGTAGAAGATCCCGAGGCAAGCCATCGCCGCATCTCCTCAGCCAAACGCTTGCATGGTACTACCCAGATACCAAGATAGTCCACAGCAATGTATCGGGCGAAGAAAGGTTCCAGAAGAGGCGATCATCGTATCCCGCCGGTCAACAAGACGACGACGGCTCGCCGCACTCGATAGCGTACCAGCGGATCCCCGATGGTTTCCTGCCCCAGCTACAAACTCGGGGCTCTGCCTCTGGCAGCAGTAAACGATGTGCCCCATTTCCAGTTCATCTGGTGGAGCTTCAGCTTCAGCGCGCGCGAACGGCTCGTCGACGAAGACGTCCACGGCCGCGACGCTAAAGCTCTGCTGTCGAACCGCTGGGCACCCGCAAACCTGGCAAAACGCTCGTGGGACTCCAAGTTGCCGAAGTCGAAGCCGAAGATCAGCTATTCTGTGAGCAATCACAATCGCAATAATGGCAGTAATGAACCAGGCCAGCCTGGACAGACCACGCAAGAGAGACACAAGCTAACGGCCAAAATGAGTCGACTGATGGTACATGATCTATTTTACGTGTAATCTCTTCAAGCTGGCGACCTCACCAACCTCCCCACGGCTACCTGTTATGTAAATAGCTCTTGGTTGGGCTGGGCCGTTTCTTCCGACAAGTTGCCATGTACAATCTTCACTTATTGGACACTGCTTCCAAGCTCCGATATTCCAAAGCCCTATAGTGCTTCTAACATTCTGGAGTCCATCCATTCCTGTTCTTGCGACTCGAATTCCTCCTCAGCCTCAGACTGGCCAATGGGATAGGATGGGATGGAACGCGGGCTGCTTCGGTTATCAAGGAATTCTGAAAGCAGCTGCTTCTGAAAAAAATCTGAGGGTGCTTCGACTATTATAGGCTCATTCATTGCCACGAACCCTCAGCTCTGGACTGGCACCTCGCTGCAGATGGACGGGCTCTCAATCGACTTGCAACTTGTGAGGATTCCTAAAAAAGTGCTGTCTTTTGCCATCCGAGGCTCTTCTTCAAGTCGTATGCTCAACTCGGCCGAAGTTTAGGTGTGTATATCCCAGTCGACGGGATGTATGTATCCGCCTCCGTTCATGAATTATGACGACAACGCGAGTCAGTTTGGTAAACTCGCTAGTTCTCGCTAGTCGCTTCATTCCACGACGTGAAGAGACTCGCAAGCTTCGAAAAGTATGCTATGACGGCACGGGAGCCGCCATGCCAGCCCTCGCGCTCGCCAACCACGGCTACGACGTCTTGCGACGGCACGACACCCGTCTAAAATACCCGCAACTTTCTTCTCCTACTTAATCTGGTCATGGAATCTTTGTTTTGGGCAAGCTGTAAGCAGGATGGGGCTTACACAAAAACTGCTGACGAAATTTGACTTTTCAGCAGGAAGGAAGGAAGGAAGGAAGATTACGGAGCGCCGGACCAGAGTAACTAGGCACAACTCTGTACCCTATTGCCTCTGGAATTCCATATGTCTTCCAGGCCGAGTTCACGGACCGATCTTCCACCAGAATCCTTAAATCCCGCCCTCTATAAAGAGAACGACTCCCTCAGTAGTAGGTCTTTGCTTTCGTTGTGCCTGTGGCTTCCTTGAAACTTTTGTCACTGTTTTCCCCACCTTCAGCTCGGTCGGTTTCTCCGGTAATACAGCAGGGACCGAGCGGAGAAGCATCCTCCATGGCGGACAAAAAGACGATCCTAGTGACTGGCTGCTCCGCCGGCGGCATTGGAGCAGCCATGGTGCCAGCTCAGGCAAGGCGAGCTTGCGAGCCAGCCTGAGTGTAAGACAAGGTAGATGTGGATTTGTCATTGCATTATGGTCATCAGCTGTCAACGCGTTCTGTCTTAGCTCGTCTACCGCCTGAAACTCTTTGCTCTTTTCACGCTCATCCTCGCCCTCAAGCACGTTTTTTCTGCACCACCTTCAGCTCGATCGGTTTCTCCGGAGATACAGCAGGGACCGAGTGGAGAAGCATCCTCCATGGCGGACAAAAAGACGATCCTGGTGACAGGCTGCTCCGGCGGCGGCATTGGAGCAGCCATGGCACTCGCTCTCGCAAACTATGGGCACGACGTCTTTGCAACGGCACGAAACACGTCTAAGATACCCGGCACTCTCTCCTCCTACTCTGGTCCTGGCCGAGTTACTATTCTTCAGCTCGATGTCACCTCAGGTGAGTCCATTAAGGTGGCCCACACCGCTGTCGCCGCATCCGGCAAGGGACTGGATGTGCTGGTGAACAACGCCGGCTCCGGGTACACGATGCCGCTGCTGGACGTCGATTTGGACCAGGCCGTCAGGGTCCATGACACGAATGTCTGGGGCCCCCTGAGGACTGCAAATTTTTTCTGAGCTCTTGATTCACAACCGCGGTCGCATCGTCAACGTAAGCAGTGTTGGCGCCGTTGTCAACACGCCATGGATCGGTAAGCTGCTCTTATTTTATTTTCACTTGCGTGTGCGCTAACCTGATGCTTATATCCCAGGCGTGTACAGCACTTCCAAGGCGGCCCTGACCAGTCTATCCGACACAATGCGTCTCGAGTTTTCCCCCTTCGGCGTGAGCGTCATCACTATAATGGTGGGCGTCGTTACCACGCCCTTCCACGCCAACGAGCCACAGCTCGTCCTTCCGCCTACATCGCGCTATGCTGCAATCAAGGACACCATCAGTCGCTGGGCGACTGGACAGGCCGGCCCCAAGGGCGGGTCTCCCGAGGAGCTCGCGGAATCCCTCATCAACGACATTGTTGGCCTGGCAAAGACAAGCGGGCAGGTGTGGAAGGGTGCTTACGCTGGCACCATCAAGATAGCGTCCAGATGGGTGCCGACTTCGATGCTCGTAAGTCGACCCCTATCCTGAGAACCACCTGCACATTCTAACACGTACGGCTGTTTAGGATGGCATGATGGCCAAGGATCAGGGACTGGATGAGCTGGCTAAAAGTCTTCAAAAGTGACATTTCCAGTTGATTTGCCCAAGACTTTATATATTGTACCTACGCACCAACCACCTTTCTAATAGGCCTAAGTAGTGGTAACAACTAAAGGCGGCACAACATAACTATAGTACTAGTCTACTTCCTCTTCTTCCCTTTTTTCTTCGTGTCGAACTCCTGTTCTCGCCACACCCTAAGCTCCTTCGCGAGCACCTTCCAACGCTCCTGCACGAAGGGGAGTGACCCCACGTTCTGCAACGTCCCTGGAGACAAGTACCCGCGGTTGCGCATCCGCCCATACCAGACTTTGGGCGTACCGTCAGAAACAACACTTCTTGGAAGAACCCTTAAATGGCTCACTGATATCGTTTCGCCGTGTTGGCGCTGCTTCGACGCGGTCCGTGCGCCCCTTAACGCAGTCCCGCAGCGCCAATTCATTGTAGTACTTGCACACCACTTTGCCGCCATTGTTCTCGATGGCTTTTATCGCGCTCTTGGAGGCGCGCGAGGGGGTGATGTAGATGGGCGTTTTAAAGTATTGCGCGCCCTGGTGGAAATGAGGGTGCGCTCTGATAGTACTGGAATTCAACCCACATCTCCCAGGATTTTAATCCCGTCGTGGACATCGTGCACACATCCGCTCAGCAGCAGATGGCGCGCAGTAATCGGGTTTTCGGGCGAAGATGTCAGGCGGCCCTCGTTTATCCAATGCTGTATCCGGTCGAGGTTAACCGGCGCCCATTTCTTCTCGTTGCTAAAATGCAGAACAGCATAAAATAAAATAAATAAATAAGAGTGCAATACGACGCACGGATTGACGAAACCGCGCTTCGGAAAGAGCTTCGTTATGGGCGTCTGCCCGCCCTCGAACCCAGGTCGTATGCCCGGCCCTGAGCGGGACTTTTGACCATTGGCACCGCGGCCTGCTGTGCCGCCGTGGTGGGAACCTTGACCTCGTCCGACACGTTTTGGCTACAGGGAATATGAGGATATCGGTCTTGAAGAACATAGGATGTGTCCCCACATTGTGCTGCGAGGCCCGCAGAGGCTTGAGGTTGCGCAGACTTATGCGCGAGGCGGCTCGGACAGACATGATGGCGGCTTCAAGTTGTTTGTTTCAAGTTGGTCGTCCAATGTCCCTCCGTCCGCTTATTGCAATATTTGGGACTACTGGGGTGGGCAAGTCGAATCTGGCAATCGAACTCGCGGTGCATCTCTCTCAGCCAAGGGGCATCGGAATTTTCAAGGGCGGGGCGCGAATTATCAATGCGGACGCGATGCAGGTGTACGCTGGGCTGGACGTGCTGACGAACAAAGTGCCCGAGGCAGAACGACGCGGCGTCGAGCATCTGCTCATGGGCTTCAAGCAGCCGGGCGAGCAGTACGTCGTCGGCCAGTGGGTACAGGACGCCGTCGATGCGGTCAGTGCTGCACAGAATATTATTCAAAGCCTCAAGTCTGCCCATGCAGATCGATGAGATCCACGGCAAAAACCAAATCCCCATCGTCGTTGGCGGGACGTCCTACTGGATCCAGCACCTCATGTTCCCTGACCGGTTGGCCGGCGCGCCTGGCACTAGTAATAATAACAGTGAAGCAACCCCTAAGTCGGACGGCGTAACAACCGCGCTCGCGGGCCTTCCCTCTCCCCTACGCGCGCTATTCGACGCCCTCCCGATGCACCCGCCCGATGCGGCGGTAGACCCGTCAGGTGCATCCGCTCTGCATGCGCTGCTCGCCGCGCTCGACCCGCCCGTCGCGGCGCGCTGGCACTGGCGTGACACGCGCAAGGTCCTCCGCAGCCTGCGCATCGTCGCAGACACCGGACGCCTTCCTAGTGAAATCGTGCAGGCGCAGGCGGAGACGCGCTTGGAGCCAAGGTGGGTCCTTATTTATTTATCGTGGTTGCGAGACGCGTCTACAATTGGAATTATACATAAGCAAGGTACCGCACGCTGTGTTTTTGGGTGTATGGCGAGTCCGGGATTCTCAACGCGCGGCTGGACGCGCGAGTGGATAAGATGATTGAGGTGGGTGGGCTTGAATTATTTTTATTGAGGTCCTACCCCGCGTTTACTTGGAATTAGAATGGCCTGCTGGATGAAGTGCGCGCACTGCACGAGATTTCGCAGTCCGCCGCACCTTCGCCGGAGGTAGATTACACGCTGGGGATATACCAGTCTATTGGTAGGTGCTCCCGCCATTCTTTTTTTGCTTATGCATTTATTATACATACCAAAGGATACAAAGAGTTCCACGCGTACCTCTCGGCCTCTCCGTCGCTACCTTCGCAAAAAGATAATGCGCAAGAGAAAGCATTCGCCGAGGCCCTGGAGGCCATGAAGATATCTACGCGACAATACGCCAAGCGGCAGATATCGTGGATACGGAATAAATTGCTGCCTGCCATTCGTGAGGTGAATGCGCATGAGCATGGGGCTGTGGTGCCGACATACTTGCTTGACGCGACGGGTGGGTCGCCTACTGAGCGGTAATGAATTAATTAATTAACCCATCTCACGCAGATCTAGGCGAGCACTGGGACGCGCGGGTAAGGGATCCGGCAGTGAGGATTATGCAGGGTGGGTGGTAGTTTCTAAGACGCGCAATTGACCAGGCTAAGCGATGCATATACTAGATTTCCTGACAAACGACCCCCTACCCGACCCGTTGACCGTGTCGGATGTGGCGAGGCGGATGCTTGGTGGTGATGACAGCAGGAACGCGAAGTCTGTGGAGTGCGTGTGCTTTATATTTACGTCAATGCGATATTCATTCTGATTCTATTTCCTTTTATTTTTGTGTGTGGCTCGCAGCCCGACGGCGGTCTTGCGCGCGCAACGCAAGCAGGTGTGCTACACGTGCACGCTTGACGAGGCACAACCGTTTTTGGTGGATGAGGAGAGGATGGGGGATCATTTAAGGGGAAGGGCGCATCGGAGGAGGAGGAAGGCGGTGGAGGTGGGGGAGGAGAGGGTAAGGAGAGTGGTGGAGGGGGAGGCGAATCGGAAGGAGGAGGCAAGTCCTGGGAAAGAGGAGGGGGAGGATGTTGATTTGGACGCGGGTTCGCTCTTTTCGTGATGTAGGTCCGGTTGGGCAGTAGAAAAGTATGCGATTCTACTGGAATAATAATGATAATATTTTCGGCGTCGATCCGACCAATGGCAATAATTGGTTGGGCATTGCACTTCGTGCTTAAAATAAGCACCCGACCCATCATACGCAAATAACTCACGTAAAGCGGAGTTGAAAAGCATTCACTTGCCGAAGGTTCGTGCTTATTCGGCAAGTAGTGCTGCTGGCCAAGGGACACGATACTGGACGGCAAAACTATCATTGCTAGCTGCGTATTTATTGATTTATTCGGTCTTTATGTTGTGGCGAATCGGCTTACCCCTTTCGTTCCGCAGATTACAGCTGAGTTCAGCTGAGTTCAAACCGTCAAAGGTACCGCAGTGCTGCCTCTGCGCCGTGTTTTCCCTAATTTCCTGTTCCTTCCTTTTTCACCACGATCAAGGTTGGTTTCCACCTTCCACGGTCGCTTGGTTGCCACATTAATTGGCGCGTAACTTGTGCATGTTCTCCGGTACTGGCATTTCGTGAACTCACGTCATGTGTCGTTACTCTGCTAAGTATAACACTCCAGCGTTCCAGCCTCGCCCTCTCGTCTTGGCTCTCTCGTTCCAGTTTTCCCGAGCATTGCAGGCCGGATTCAGCCGCACCCTTCGTCTCGTCTTTTTCGATTTTATCTTCCCCGATGATGGCGTCTACCGATGGCGAAGATGTGTCGCCTGAATCGCCGCCGAACGAATCGCCATCGCCGCCCATGACGATGCATATGTATCCATTTAATCCCAACTCTGATTCGGGGGTCCGCACAAAACGGAGGCAGGTCAAGAATGCATGCACCAACTGCCAGAGATCTTCGAAGCGGTGCGATGAGGCGCGCCCTTGTCTGCGCTGGTAAGTGATTTTGTGCAGAGTGTATACTGCTGAGAACTGATTTTGATATAGTGTCAAATACGGGATTTCAGAGGCGTGCGTAGACAGCATAAGGCGGGAGAGAAGGAAGGGCAAACGAGGTCCCTACCGTAAGAAACGCAATGGATTAGGTATTATCGATCTACTGACAAAATGATATTTTTTATTCATTGAACCTCAAGCAGACCCTGATGTAGCGCAAGTCGCCGACGCGTCTCAAGCGGGTGAAAATGCCTCATCGCCTTCCGCCAGTGGGTCATCTGGCGGTTCCTTTGTAGGCGCAGTACCAATCGGTTACCCTCCGGAGGTTTATCCTCATTATCCACCTCCACCTGGCTATAAACACGGGGAGCCCTCCACATACTACCCCCAATTTTACCTTGCCCCTGTACCGTCTAACGCAGGGCAAGAAGGTGACGGCGCGGGCGCCTATTCACCCCCGCCACAGTTATTTCCCGCCACATTTCCGTATGCGCGCGCGTATCCGCAATACATCATGCACACACGTTCGGACGGACAACTTGTACCTCATTATCCGGCTTTTGTGGCGCCGGTTCCTGCAAATACACATGAGCAGCCACAGCATGAAGCTGCACTGCAGCGTGCCTCCCCCAAAGAATGAATCGTTTTGCGTTCGGAATTCAACCTTGTCTGCCTTGTATTCGTGTTCCTCTGTATTTACATAATAGGTAGCCGGTGGTACTGGCCCCGCGCGCACGGAGGCTCTCGGCAGGCGCTAACAAAGTGTCGGTGAATTGTTGAGGAGATTACACGTAAATAGATCATGTACCATCAGTAGACTCTGTTCAAAATCTCTCCCTTGCGTGGTCTGTCCAGGCTGCTTGCGTGGTTCGTTACTGCCATTATGGTTGCGCACGGTTTCAACCAAATTCGTTGATCTTCGGCTTCGGCTTCGGCAGCTCGTGTCCCACGAGCGTTTTGCTGGAGTTTTGCAAATTGCGGGTGCCCTGCGGTTCGACGGCAGGGTTTTAGCGTCGCGGCCGCTTGGACGTCTTCGTCTACGAGCCGTCAGACGAGCAACGCGCGCTGAAGCCCCGCTGGATGAACTGGAAACAGGGCACATCGTTTGAGGCAGAGCTCCGAGTTCGTAGCTGGGGCAGGAAACCATCGGGGATCCGCTGGTGCACTATCGAGTGCGGCGAGCCTTCGTCGTCTTGTTGCCTGGCGGGACACGGTGATTGCCTCTTCTGGGACCTTTCTTCGCGCGATACATTGCTGCTCGGACTGTCTTGGTATCTGGGTAGTACCACACAAGCGTTTGGCTAGGGAGATCCGTCGATGGCCTGCCTCGGGATCTTCTACGCTCGATACATTACTGAATTCGTCGTAGGGAGTTGCCGTGCAAGGCTCGGCCGTCAGGATGTGTCGATGTCGGGTTCCAGGACCCTGTTTCCCCGGTGGGTTTGCTGCTTTGGCCATGCGGACGTATGATAATAAAGCTCTGGGACTGTTGTGGAGATGCGTGAATCGCTTGTTTTGGGTCTTTCTACGCTGCTGTGTGGATCTGGCCCAACTACAACACCGCAGTGAAATTGCTGCACTGGCGCCAAATGGATGTATCGACAGTCAATCTGCGACCGTTGGATATGAAGATGCGTGGATCGCATGTTTCGGGGCTCCTCTACGCTCGCAGCCTCGTTGTGGTGGGAATCTGGCCCAACAACGACGCGGCATCGAAATTGTGAAATTGGTCATTGCATTCTCCAAACACATGGTCGAGGTCTGGGATCGCACAACGGCTGCGTGCGAGCTAAGATACGAAGGGAAGAGCCCCCCGTTCTGACAGCCTATTTCCAGCACTGATCTCCTTCTGTGAAGAGTATGTGCGACATCTTGCACTCTGTTACGGTAGGTGACCAGTTAACGTTGAAAATCGGACTCCCTGTTCTCTCTGTGGCAACATCAATTCATTGCCCGATGAATATCGATGGTTCTGAGAGGTAGCAAGTCCTCTTCAACCCTTGGTCTGATCCTGGCGCATGATGTTTTCTGAAGCCAGCCTCGATTTATTCGCTGGAGTTATAAATCGGTTATTGGCATGGGGGTTCAATCTTGAAGACTTGAAATACCTTCTCAGACCGATTTTTCTTCGCGTGGGCGGGAACATAAATGGTGGTGGGGTACCCGGGACCGCAGGGAGTTGGGGCCATTCATGATCATGTTATGACACACTGCAGCTCATCGTGGTTAGTGAGGTGGGTGGCACAGTTATAGGTTTAGCCGTCGGCGTCTATTGTCCAACACCAGGGTGTGAACCGGGACAAGGTTTGACCGGCGTGAACTTGGGAATAATGAAACTTCAGCGATAAATCTATCGTTCGCGTGTTATCTGGCGTACCTCAGATCAGGTCCGGCGCCGAATCGACATGATCCATCCGAGCCGTGGACCTGCGGGTCGACGGCTCTTCAGCAAAACTCGGATTCTTGGGCGGGAGGCACGGAGGTGAGATAGTAAGAGCCAACATTTGAAACCCGAGCGTGACTCCATCAAAAGGTCATTTTCAAATTTCAAGCTCAGCGGCGTAACTCCTGTCCCAAAGCCTTTATGAGTCTCGCTGGCAAACAGGTCGTCCTTTCGCTCCTGCCCGCTTCATTTCCTCATTAATACTGGTTGTTTCTGGCCACCCACCAAGTTCAATCCGGGTCTTCAGCGTGCCGACTTCCAAGTTTCAGGACGAGTTGAATCAGACCTGCACTGTGTCGATGCCTAACAGTGATTTCTGGTCCTCACGGCCTTGACCTCATCCCCGCTCCTTCTTCTCAGTAGCGAGACTCGCTTTACGCCACCGAACCCACCGCTCCTACGCGAGCCAACAGCATCTATTGGGAACTGCTTCCAAGCACTACAAATTTATGTGGCCGTCGTCTTCTGTCCGGGACTCCGAGGGATATGTGCGGACTTTATCTTGGGCCAACGACTTTGCGTATCTCATAGACTAACGTAGGACCCTGGCATATGCCTTTTTAGGCCCGATATCTATACGTACGGATGTTGGGCCTAAAATGGGGTGAATGTCAGATACGTATACGCACGTTTCGGACGAAAAAAACTGCGACCTCCGATATGTTGTGCTGCCGGAAATGGTGGACAGGGAGGGATGTCCCATACCTGGTGCTGACACATTGTGGGTTTTTGAGCCTCCAAAATAGTACTCTTGCCTGTGAACAGCTCTGATCACAAAAAATCACGTTTCTGGCTTGTTCTGCCTTGTCGAAGACGGAAAAAAAAGTCTTCTCGTGTTTGAACCTCCGATTCACAATGCTGACGGAATTGGCCCAAAAAACATGCACCCGATACCCATGCTCACGGAATTGGGGGAGGACCTGTTCTACGGAAACGGCCGAATTGGCGATTTCGTCACCGGTATATGCCAGGGTCCTACTAACGTATACCGTATACGGACTTGGCGAGGCCAACATTTCTACTTCTCTTTGTCCCACACGACTATTTGCATGTTTAGAGCTCTTCTGTGGAACGAATCCATCATGGGGTATTTTGTACGTTAATCTTTTTATATCCTGACGCCTTCAGGTTCGACCAGCCTCATGCCGAGACAGCCTCTCATAACATCCCAATTCGGGAACCAGTCCTGAGAGGGTTCCCAAATTGGGATGCCATGGCCACCGATCGACGCCGCGATCAAATGCCGCCGGGAATAGCTGCCGATAAGTTTGCTAGCACCAATTTACAGCGCATGCAGTCAGTGTGAAGTACTGTAAATGCTTGTACTGGAGCAGCCGTCGCGGTCACGGAGAGGGCAGTTGCGTTGCCCCAAACTCCCCAGGTCACAGTCACGGCAAGCCTGCATGACATGGATAATTTTTTCTTCTGAGGCACCAAAACCGACTTGAAAAATTCAAAAAAAGTCTAGAAGTCTCCCTAAATAATTTCTGAGCAGCGCACCTGTCTCAACTCGGGCTTTTGACTACAAATAAGGCAATTTAGATTTTTTTGTTGCCGAATTTTCAACGGTCGCGGTGAAAATTAACTTGGTTGCGTTGCCGAAAGCTAACTGTGATTTCACGGTGAACTGGGTGGTTGCTCCAGTACAAGTATGACGAGCACAAATCATGATATGCACTCGTTGCTCAAGATTCTTGCCTAGTGGTACACTGTGTACGGGTAGCGTTTCGAATGCCTTCGGGATGAGCTTTGAAAATCAATTGACCCTTGTAGCCTCCCCATTGACATTAGGGGAAGTCAAAGCGGTCTCCGGGGATCGATTCTGGTCTCGATTCTGGGGTCGATTCTCGGATTGATTTTGGCCGAAAATCGCTCCAGAATCCTCAGAATCGAGAATCAACCAGAATTGGTGTTCCTCACCCAAAGGAGGGACAGCGATTCATAGCGAATCGCCTTCGATTTAGGCGTCGATTCTGACATCGATTCTGATGTCGATTTTGGCGTCAATCGACGCCTCCGAGCTTTGACTTCCCCTAATAATTATCGCATATATTATTTGGTCTAGATAGCAGAGAGAAATGTTTCATTTCTGGCTCCTACTCAAAATGTGGTGGCTGACAAGTGGCTCACTCCCCTTAAAATGCCCGCGATGTTCGACGCGATCATGCCGCCGATCAGCCCAAAACGAGGGCATTTCGGAATCCGTTTTGAAGTGATCGGCGGGCATTTTCGAACGATCGCGGGCATTTGAGGGCACTCTCACGGGTCGTTAGTCACTGTCAGCCACCACATTTCAATGTATTTCGGGTTAGTAAGAGCCAGAAATGAAGCATTTCGCTCTGCTATCTAGACCAAATAATATTTGCAGTGATAACGTCGATGGGATAGGAATTCGATGCCAAAAACATGTGTAAACTGATCCGAAACAATGCCGTCGTGCCGAACAGAGAGCTGGACGCTCGGCGCACTCCAAATGCTACCCGTACACAATATACCTGGGGTCTATGGCAAGGATCTGGGGTGGCGGATATATGCCATGATTTGTGCTCGTAAGACCTCACACTGACAAGACGCACGGTAAATTGATGGCTGGCAGCTTGTCGGCGGCTATTCCCGGCGGTAGTTGATGGCGGCCTCGGGCGGGCATCGCTAATAGACTTCAATAATAACTAGTCTCGATCCAGACAACTGGGTTCCCAAATTGGGATGACATAAGAGGCTGAAGCGAGGTACGAGCTTTATTTGTTAAAGTGTCTGTACGCGTTACATAAATTCTTGGACTGCCGCTCGAAGGTATCGCTGGGTTAAGTCTATGCTCGCTCTTGCTCTCCAGTGCGTCCAACAGTCGGCTCTGGCGCGGTCCTATTTCCCGATTTTCTTCCAGAGTGCTGCGTTTTGTCAACCGCAGCAGTATAATGTCGTAGACGCGCTCCTCCGTGAGCAGCCGGTCGATGAGCTCGTCCATGTATGTCAGGGAATACCCAGCTACAAAATTATCAGCACCGCGACTTCCAGTAATATATCCCATATTACCCAACCGCAGCTTGCGATAATCTTTCAACAGCAGCTCCAGCAGCTCAAACACATGAACCGCGCGGAAGGTCATGGGGAGGTACTTGATCTCGTCCACCCTCAGATACTCGACCAATATCCCCTTCTCCAGCTGGATCTGCAGCAGACACAGAAACTCCGTGGGCCGCTTACACGCCGCCGACTTCGAGGGCCTTGTCGATGGGACTTTCGGCGGTCAACGCAAAACAGTGCTCCTTCCAGTAGATGGACTCTGGAACGAAAATCATTGATTGCAGCTGTTGCAGTCATTGGCTCGAGCTTCTAGCAACAGGACGTAGGCCACAAGTTAATGCAGGAACGCTAAACGTATGTAGTTTTTGGTGGTGCCCTCTGATTTGCTCTGAGCCACCTTGAAGGCGCGCAAGGATATAAAAATACTAACGTACGGAATATCTCACGCGTCCCACACTAGAGCTTTAAACATGTGGCACGGTCGTGTTGGAAAGGCTCCGGACGAGAGACAACGGCCATATAAATTTGTGGTGCTATAAGCAGATCCCATTAGATGCAGCTAGCTCACGTAAAGGTTGTTCGGTGGGCGATGGCGCAAAGAATAGTTCTAGAGCCATGGCTACTAAGTTGGGAAAGCTGGGATGAGGTCAAGGATAGGAGGATCAACCACTCCTAGGCCTGTGTCGAGACTGTTTGCGACTCGTCGTGAGGGTAGAATGTAGCATTCGGCGCGAATGAAACGGGGCAAGGAGCGAAAGGGTGATCGCTTTGCCAGCGAGACTCATGGATGGGACAAGAGCTGGGCTTGAAAATGTCCTTGGACTCCTTTTGATGGAGTCACACGCCGGGTTTCAATTGAGTTAGCTCGGACTCGGACAAACTCAAGTTGCACATACCTCTTGGCCATGGCCTCGCCTTCAGGACTCCAGCTTTTTCTGAAAAACCGACTCGGATTACTATGCAGGTCCTCGGCATGGATTAAAGGTACGCCAAATAGCATGCGACCTAGATTTATCACTGAGGCTCCAATATTCTCAAGTTTACGCAGGCCAAACTCCATCCTGGTTCACACCCAGACGTTGGACAATAACGCTGACGATTGAACCTATAACTGTGCCACCCACCTCAACAACCACCACGACTTAAATCGAGCCGTAGAATGATCATGGATGACACCGACTACTTGTGGTCCTGCGACCATTTATCTTCCCGTCCAGGCGAAGAAAAATGGGTCAGAAGGTATTTTTCAAGATTAGAGACGATGTCAGGAACTGATTTACAACCCCAGCGAATAAATTGGGGCTAGCTTTAGCAACCAGGACCGAATCAAGAGTTGAACAGGACTTCCCACCTTTCAAACCCATCGATGGTCATTGGGCCATGAATTGCTGTAGCGACACAGAGGAAAGACAGATTTCACCTACCGTAACGGAGTGCAAGATGTCGGACATACTTTTCACAGAAGGCGGTCTGTGCTGGAAATAGGCGTTCAGAACGGACGGCTCTTCTCTCATATTTCAGCTCGCAGGCCGCCGTCGTTATGCGATCCCAGAGCTCGACCAAGCGTCTGGATAATGCAATGCCCAAGTTCACAATTTCGATGCCGTGTCGTAGTCGGGCCAGATCCCCAAAGCCAGGCTGCGAGCGTAGAGGAGCCCGGAACATGCGATCCACGCATCTTCGTAGCCAACGGTCGCAGATTGACTGTCGATACATCCATTTGGCGCCACTGCAGCGATTTCAATACGGTGTTGTAGTTCGGTCAGATCGCAGCGGGATGGTGAGCGAGCATAGAAAGATCCGAAACGAACGATTCACTCATCTCCATTCCAGTCACAGAGCTTAATTATCCCTGGTCATGCGTCCATATGGCCAATGCAGCAACCTACCGAGGGATTCAGAGATCGACACATCCTCTTGCACTGTACCTCTCCCTACGACAAATTCAGTAATGTATAGGGCGCAGAAGGTCCGCCAGTTAACAAGACGACGACGGCTCGCCGCACACAACAGCGCACCAGCGGATCCTCGATGGTCTCCTGTCCGAGCTATGAACTCTACCCCCGTGCCCATTTCCAGTTCATCCTACGGGACTTCAGCGCCCGCTGCTTGTCGAACGGCTCGCCGCCAAGATGAAGACGACGAAGACGTCCAAACGGCCGCGATGCTGAAGCTCTACCGTTGAAACGTAGAGCACCTGCAAAACTGTAGCAAAACGCTCGTGGGACTTACAGCTGCCGAAGTCGAAGCCGAAGTCGAAGACCAGCTATTCTGTGCACAACCACAATCGCAATAATGGCAGTAACGAACAAGGCCAGCCTGGAGAGACCACGCAAGAGATAAGTTTTGAACAGAGTTAACAGCCAAAATGAGTCGACTGATAGTACGTGATCTATTTACGTGTAATCTCTTCAAGTTGGCGGCCTCACCAACCTCCCCAGTGCACGGCTACCTGTTATATGTAAATAGCTCTTGGTGCCAGGCTGGGTCGTTCTTCCGACAAGTTGCCATGTACAATCTTCACTTATTGGACGCCGCTTCCAAGCTCCGATATTCCAAAGCCCTATGGTGCTTCTAACATTCTGGAGTCCATCCATTCCTGTTCCTGCGACTCGAATTCCTCCTCAGCCCCAGACTGGCAAACGGGATGGGATGGACCGCGGGTTGCTTCGGTCATCAGAAATTCTGAAAACAACTGCTTCTGAAAATTTACTGGGACTATTCTGGTAGCATAGGCCCGTTCATTTGCGACGAATCCTCAGGCCTCAGCTCTGTACTAGCACCTAGCTGAAGATGGATGGAACGCGGGCTCTCGGTCAACTTGCAATTGATGAAGATTCTTAGAAGAGTGCTGTTGCTTTTGCCATCCAACGCTCTTCTCCAAGTCGTATGCTCAACGCGGCCGAAGTTTAGGCGTGTATATCCCCGTCGACTCGGGATGTATGTACCCGCATCCGTTGATTAATTATGACGACAACGCGAGTCAGATGGGTAAACGACGCAAGAGGTCTCGCTGGCTCTGGCTAGTTCTCGCCAGTCGCTTCACTACACGACGCGAAGAGGCTCGCAAGTCTCGAACGATCTACTGGAAGGAGCACTGTTTTGCGTTGGCCGCCGAAAGCCTCCCTCGAGGTCAAGTTCTTCGACGGCGTGTATGTCCACCAGTGGACCACGCTTCTGTGTCTGCTGCTCAGGCTGCTGCAAATCCAGCCGGAAAAGAAGATATTAGTCGAGTATCTGAGGGCGGACGAGTTCAAGTACCTCCGCGCGCTGGCGGCTTTTTATATCCGCATGACCTTCCGTGCAGTGGATGTGTTTGAGCCGGTGTTGAAGGATTATCGCAAGCTGCGGCTGAGGAATATGGGTCAGTGGTGAGGTAAGTTACTCGGTGCTGATAATTTTGCAGCTGGGTGTTCCCTGACATACATGGACGAGTTCATCGGACAGCTGCTCACGGAAGAGCGTGTCTGCGACATTATACTGCCTCGGCTGACGAAACGCTGCACTCTGGAAGAAAATGGGTAAATAGGACCGCGCCAGAGCCGACTGTTGGACGCGCTGGAGGGAAAGAGCGTGCATGGCAGCGCATGCAGTCGCAGTCCTGGTCGTAGGGCACGCAGTCTCTCGCGCAACAACCGCACTCCGTTTGACGCTGGCTCGCGATACGTCTCTCGCAGCCCTTCCCGCTCTCGCTCTCGTTCACGCTCAAAGTCGCCCTTTCGCTCGCGCAGCCGCATATCCTAGTTGATGTATTAGTATCTTATAATCTTTGTATAATCCACCTCTTTTGCTGCCTGTGGCTTCGCCTTGAAGCTTCTAGTCGCTCTTTCAGAAATTCAGCCTCGGCAATTAGCGAATTTATTGATGGCGATGTCGTAACTCAAAGGCCACAAGCCTCGACGCGTTCACGTGAACGCAGACAACCGCGCTCAGTGACGCTAAGCCTGTCAACATGGCAACCACCTTCAGTCTCAGTAATCGCAGACTCATTCTCAACTCCTCTGAGGATGTCCACGCCACCACACATTCCACCAAAACGGAAACTCCATTGGCTCTGGCGCTGGAGCAGCTTTGGGGGAACTCCTGGAATTGGCGGCAGACATCAGGGTGCGTCGTTGGGGTAGAACCTAGGTTCTGACTGTATACTAAAAAGGCCTTTAGATAGCCAACTGTTCGGACATGTTCTCGCAGCGGAAAGATGACCAAATCCCCCAAACTCTCGCCGCGATTTGTAAGGGTCTCATGCGCAAGTCGAGACTCGTCGGACTAGATCTCAGCGATAACGCAATCGGCGCGGTCGCAGTTGAATCGCTTGTCCCTCTCCTCGTCGAGAACCGTTCTCTCCGGGTACTCAAGCTGAACAACGTCGGATTCGGTCCTGCTGCCGGCACGATCGCCGCGAAGGCGCTCCACCTGTCCGCCCTCATCCAATCCATGCATAACCAGTCGCCCACCCTTCGAGTCATTGTTTGCGGCCAAAGTCGTCTCGAGAATGGATCGGCTTCCGCTTGGGGCGATGTATTCGCAGCTTACACGAATCTCGTCGCCGTCCACATCCCCCAAAATGGAATGAGAGAGACAGGTCTGGATGAAATCGCGCGTGCCTTAAAAAGCTGCCGATCGTTGCGATACCTCAATGTTTCAGACAATCTCGTGAAGGACGAGGAATGCGACTCCGCCCGCCCCGATCCTGACGTCGATGCTGCGACTGCTTTAGCAAAGGCTCTCTCGTCCTGGCCGGACCTCGAATATCTCAACATGTCAGACTGTTGCCTCGGGGCATCTGGCACCAGGCAGATCCTCGACGCTCTTGCCGAGGGGAATAACACGAATCTTCATTCCCTTCTACTCGAAAATGCTGCTTTCGACGACGGTGATTCGTTCGGGGCAACGTTGCTAAAAGCACTGGATCGAAGCCTCCCAAATCTGGTCATTCTGAAACTCGCCGAGCACGATGATCTCGGCGACACGGAGCAGGGTGTTTGGGCAGAGATCGTCGGAATCATTAGCGGGAGGTTAGGTGGCTTGGTGTCTTTTGAAAGGGACATCGAAGACCCCGATGATACTGCTTTTCTGGATCGAATGGTGGCAGGCTTGGTCGACGAGTCCGCCTCTATGGTCGAGGCTATGGCCGGCTTGAGCGTTTCTCTGTAGATGTCTTGTGTAACTTTCTATACCTCACAATCTGACTTTACATTTACATCATGATACATCTTCTTCACGCCCACAGGCTTTATTCTCTCGACGATCAGTGGCGCCGTCGGCGCGGTTGTTGCGAGCGATTCTTGGAATCATTCCGGATGAGGATACATATTAAACAGTTGAACGTTACAGGAAGACTTCGAGATAATAAAATAGTACGCGTCATCAGACCCATTTACGCCCATGCAAGCCGTCGCCGTCGTTCGATGGTACCGGCTTTGCGTCCCACTGCTTCTCCCTTAGGTTGCGAGACATAAAATTGTCGGTGTTCTTCTCTTAGACCCAGACCCGTGCATATACATATAGGGACCGATGTTCCTTGACACTGAACTCAGTGGCTGCTATGTACGGTTGCTGTGAGAACGGTTCCCTCGCTATTAGTCTCGGCGCGAGACTCCTTGTCTTGTTCAGCATTCCTGAACTCCCTAGTCTCCTCCGTGGCCGAGCATCCCACTCAGCTTCAGCAGCCGCAGCCGCTCTGTATGCTGCTTTCATGGCCACATCCTGTGCCATGCGTGCACGCTCGTGCAACGAGGTGCTCCTCCCATGGAAGGCATCGTTCAAACTGTCTGGACATAAGAAAACAAACACCATTGAATAGTTCAGCGACTGACGCTCCAGCGGGCTGCTACGTTGGATTTACTCCAAATAGCCACGGTTTCGGGGGTGTGTCTTCAGGAATATTGGCGGGGTTTCCGTAGGCCGGGGAATAAAGTTGACCGCTGCGACCGCTAAGGGCTGAATGTCAATAAATATACGCTTTGGATATTTCGAAAACAGACCTTGTGGTCGGGTTGAGTCTGGGGTCCCCCTGGGCCATTGGCCCATCCAGAAAACGGAGCATTATAATCCGGGTTACTGGCAGCTTCCGCGAGGCGATTGGTGGTCCCCTATTTACATTTAACAGGTAGCCGTGCACTGGGGAGGTTGGTGAGGCCGCCAACTTGAAGAGATTATACGTAAATAGATTACGCACCATCGGTCGACTCATTTTGGCCGTTAACTTTGTTCAAATCTTCTCTCTTCTCTCCAGGCTGGCCTGGTTCGTTACTACCATTATTGCGATTGTGGTTGTACACAGAATAGCTGATCTTCGACTTCGGCAGCTGTAAGTCCCACGAGCGTTTCGCCAGTTTTGCGGGTACCCTACGGTTCGACGGGAGAGTTCCAGCGTCGCGGTCGCTTCGACGTCTACATCGTCATTATCTTTGCGGTGAGCCGTTCGACGAGCAGCGCGCGCCGAAGCTCCGCTGGATGAACTGGAAACAGGGCTACTGAGGCAGAGCTCCGAACTCGTAGCTGGGGCGGGAACCATCGGAGATCCGCTGGTACGCTATCGAGTGCAGCGATCCGTCGTTGTCTTGTTGACTGGTGGGATACGATGATGGCCTCTTCTGGAGCCTTTCTTCGCCCGATACATTGCTGCGGACTATCTAGGTATCTGGGTAGTACCACGCAAGCCTTTGGCTAGGGAGATGCGTCGATGGCTTGCCTTGGGACCTTCTGCACCCCATACATCACTGAATTTGTTGTAGGGAGAGGTAGAGTGCAAAAGGATGTGTCGAGGTCTGGATCCCCCGGTAAGTTGCTGCATCCAGAGCAAATCGGAGGGCATTAAACGTACCACCCAAAAAATACATACATTGCATTAATTTGACTTGCTAATTGGTTTGAAATCAAGATAAACTTTAATGGTTGAAATCAATAATTTCGTCCCAAAAAAATTGGCTCCTTTGAGTTACGAATTACAATATGTATGCGTGACGAGGCTTTATTGCGATAGCTCCGGTTTCATCTAGTGGTTCATTTAGCGGTTCCTAAGTTGAAGGTGCATGCACAGTACCAATTCGGGAGTTTATCCACCGCCCCCACACGGGGAGTCCTCCCAAAGCCCTCCACGTACTACCTCCATTTTTCCTTGCTCCAGTTCCGTCTCATGCAGGGCAAGAAAACGACGGTGCGGCCGCGTATTCGCCCTCGCCACAGTTCTTCCTCGCATATCCACCATGCATCATGAACACACGTCCCGAGGGCAAATTGTCCGGCTTTTGCAGGGCCCGTTGCAAATGCACATGGGAAGCCACAGTACGAAGCTACACCGTAGCACGCCACTACTCCAAAGAATGAAAGGAATTATTTTGCGGCAGGAATTCAGCCCTGTCTTTCTTTGTATTTACATAATAGGTCGCCGGGCCTGGCCCCGCGTTTTGGAGCTACAAAGTGTCGGTGAGTTGTTGAGGGGATTACACGTAAAAGAGATCATGTACCGTCAGGCACTTCATTTTCGCCGCTGTGCGTGATTTCTCTTATTCCGTGGTCCGTCCGGTTAGCCTGCTTGGTTTGTTGCTGCCATTATTGCGATTGTGGTTGGGCACAGAATAGCTGATCTTCGGCTTCGGCTTCGGCGACTTCGAGTCCCACGAGCGTTTTGCCGGTTTTGCGGATACTCTGCAGTTCAAATTCGACGGGAGAGTTTCAGCGTTGTGGTCGCTTGAACATCTCGTCGTCATCATCCTGGCGGCGAGCTGTTCGACGAGCAGCGCGCGCTGAAGCTCCACTGGATGAACGGGAAACAGGGCCGCTGAGGCAGAGCTCCGAGTTCGTAGCTGGGGCAGGAGATGTTGGGCCGCTGGTGCGCTATCGAGTCCAACGAGCCGTCGTCGTCTTGTTGACTGGCGGGATACGATGGTCGCCTTTTCTGGAACCTTTCTTCGCCCGATACATTGCTGTGGACTATCTTGGTATCTGGTAGTACCACGCAAGCGTTTGGCTAAGGAGATGCGTCGATGGCTTGCCTCGAGATCTTCTGGGCTCGATACATCACTGAATTCGTCGCAGGGGGAGGTAAGAGGATCCGTCGATGTCTGGATCCCCCGGTAGGTTGCTGCATTGGCCATATGAACGTATGGTGCGGGATAATGAAGCTCTGGGACTGTTATGGAGATGAGTGGATCGCTTCTTTCTACGCTCGCTCGCCATCCCGGTGCGACCTGGCCCAACTACAACACCGCCTTGAAATCGCTGCAGTGGCCAGATGGATGTATGGACAGTCGACCTGCGACCGTTGGCTACGAAGATACGTGGATTGCTGGTTCTGGGGCTTCTCTACATGCGCCGCCTGGCTATGGGCATCTGGCCCGGCTCCGACACGGCGTCGAAATTGCTGCATCGTCTAAATGCGTGGTCAAAGTCTGGGGGTTGCGTGCGAGCTAAGATACGAAGTCCATTCTGACGGCCTATTTCCAGCATGGACCGCCTTCTGTGAAAAGTATGTCCGACATCTCGCACTCCGTTACGGTAGGTGAAACTCTGTCTTTCCTCTGTGTGGTAACAGTGATTCATGGCCCAATGACCATCGATGGGTCTGAAAGGTGGGAAGTCCTGTTCAACTCTTGATTCCGACCTGGTTTCTGAAGCCAGTCCCAATTTATTCGCTGGGGTTGTAAATCAGTTCCTGATATCTGCCTCGAATCTTGAGAAATACCTTCTGACCAGTTTGTCTCCGCCTGGACGGGAAGATAAATGGCAATGTGGGTGCCCGGGGCCGCAGCTAGTCGGTGCCATTCATGATCATGTTGTAGAGCCGTGGTGGTTATTGAGGTGGGTGGCACAATCATGGGTTAATAGCCGCCAGCGCTTATTGTCCAACGTCTGGGTGTGAACCGGGACAGGGTTTGGCCCGCGTGAACTTGAGAATATTGAAGCCTCAGTGATAAATCTAGGTCGCATGTTATTTGGCGTACCTCCAAAAACCATGCCGTGGACCTGCATAGTAATCCAAGTAGCTGGAATCCTGGGCGGGATGCAAGGAAAAGCAACGCCAAGAGGTATGTACAAGTCCGTGCTAACTCCAGGCTAACTCACTGATTGAAACCCCGCGCGCGTGTCACTCCATCAAAGGTCAAATTTGAAATTTCAAGCCCAACTCTCCCATCCATGAGTCTCGCTGGCAAACAGGTCGCCCTCTTGCTCCTTCCCCGCTTCATTCGCTCATTAATATTCGCTGCTTCGAGCCACTTATCAAGTTCAATCTTCATCGCACCGACTGCTACATTCTACCCGGACGAGTCCGAGTCACAAACAGGAATCCACTGTCTCGACACTGGGCTAGGAGTGGCTGCTAATCTTCACGTCCTTGACCTCTTCCCGGCTCTTCCAGCTCAATAGCCATGGCTCAAAAGAAAGATATTGCTTTACGTCAAGCCCATCTCCCACATGTCCTAGAGCGCGCTCAAGATGAACAGAGCTAACAAGAGCTAAGCTCCACAAATTTATATGGTCGTCGTCTCTCGTCCGGAGCCTTTTCCAACACGACTGTGCATGTTTAGAGCTCTAAGCTCTTGTATGGACCGCGTGGGATATGTCGTACGTTAGCCTTTTTATGTCCTCGCGCCTTCGAGGCAGTGCCTCAGAGCAAGTCAGAGGGCATCAAAGTGCACCACCAAAAAATGCAAACATTTAACGTCCCCTTCCTTAATTTTACCTACCCACTGCTGCTAGAAGGCGTTCCTTTAGTTGAGACCAAGATAGCTATGACTTCGACAGTTGCAATCAATAATTTTCGTCCAAATAAGAAAATTGCTCCTTTGAATTACTATGTCACGGACGCGGCGTGACGAGCCTTTATATTGCAGGGCGCCTCGTTTTCGCTTGTTCCCTGCCCGACTTGCTGATCTCTAGCCGTTGGGCTCCCCTGCAAAACACGATGCCGCAATGGAAACCCGCGGTTCTCGAGGCCTTCCAGTATCTCAATATCGACATCGATACCACCCCGCACGAAGTGGCGGCAAAGGCGTACAAAACCCAGGCCATGAAGTACTACTAGTCGCGACGCCACTCTTGAAAGAACGCGATGTTAATGCCTCATATGCCAGGGATCACCCCGACAAGAACCATGGAGATGCATCCGCGACGCAGCGCTTCCAAAAGCTCGGGCAGGCATGGGATATTTGCCAGAAGCACTACGAAAACCCTGCGAGCAGCTACGTTCCGGAACGCGGTGCGGGGGTATGGGGTCCGGACGATGACGACGACGACTACGATATGAGGGGTTCCTTCGACCCGGATATGATGGATTTCTTCCGGTGCGTGTAGTGCTTTGGCGAAATGATACTCAACCATCAGTCGACTTCAGTTTTATGTTTGAACAAATGTTCCATAATGGCTATACGCGTGCGGATGGGCGGCGTACGTGCATCGCGTGTCTTTCTTTGTCCTTTATCCGATGCTTTTTTCTGTTCTTTAGGCTACCGCAACGAACGGAGAGGCCGCGGAAATTCTGGTTTCTCTTTCTTTGCCTTTCAAGGCGGTTACACAGGTCCGAGCATAGAAAATCGAGAGGATAATGTACGCAGACAGACGCAGCACAACGCGAAACAAAAGGCGGAATATGAGCAGCGTCTACGCGAATTTGGTATGATCTTTAGGCGGTTTCCATTTCCCTTCTCACCGGTCTGTAATTATAGAACTGGAGATAGAGGCAGAGGAGCGCGAACGGCGGAAACAGGAGGAGGCCAGGAACAAAGATGACAAAAAGATCGCTGCTCAGTACGAGCAAGCTTTCAAGGAGGCTAGAGCCGGAAACTCCTCTGCGGTAATCAGCTCGGTGAAGCAATATGGACTCGACGTTAACAGCCCCGAGGCGAGACCGAAAGCGACGTCCAAAAAGCCTGCTGAAAAGCCCACGACCTTCGAAAGCCTCCTGCACACCGCCTCTCGTTCGTGCGACGAAACACTCATTCTCTTCCTGCTCGAGAAAGGTAAGAATAATCTACTCGTTCATTCCACAATGACGGGCTCAGATGGGAACAAAACATAGGTGCCGACCCTGACCTTCTCAACCATGCAAAACTGTACCCCTTCCACGTTGCCATCTTGTTTGGGAATGTCCCCGTCGCCAAGTTCTTCCTCCAGCGCCGTCTCACTAGCAAGACCTCTGTGGGCTGCCATCCTTCGAAAGCCGCGCCTGATGGCCGCACGCCTCTTCAGCTCGCCATTGCAAGCGCGTCCGTCGACATGATCGCCCTCATGACGAAGGAGGCAACGTCGCACGACGTGGAGCGCTGCTTCCAGCAAACGGACGTCCCGGAGTTCAAAGAAATCCTCTCCTCCAAGGTCGGTGGCTTCCTCGCATCTGGCATATCCTCCCCTCTGACCGCTCACAGAAAGGATTTGTGGATCCAAAGACGAAGGACTTGCTCAAGGCGGAGGCGGCCAAGCAGGAAGTGGAACAGCGGAAGAGGCTCGCAGAGGAGAAACAGAGGCGGGCGGCGGATGAGCGCGCGCGGAATATACGCCTCCAGGAGGAAAAGGCGCAAAAGCGTGCAGCGGCGGCAGCATTGCGCCAGGAGCAGGAGGCGCTGGAGGCCGCACGGAGGCGGGAGGCGGAGGAAGCGCGAAAGCGGAAGGAGGTGGAGGACGCTGCACACCGGAAGGCCGAGCTAGAGGCGCGCCAGAAGATGGCTGCTGAGGCGCGGTTTCAGGAAGAGCAGGAGGCGTGGTTACAAGCTGAAGCAGAGAAAGAGAGGAAGGCGGCTGAGGCGCGTGCTAAAGCTGAGGCGGAGGCACGGAAACTCGCTGAGGAGCGCGCGCGGGCGCGGAAGAAGGCAGAGGAGAATGCCCGGCTTAAAAAGCTGGAGAAGGCGGAGGCTAAGCGGCGCCAGCGCGAGGCGGAAGCTGAGGCTGTACGTCAAGCGGCCGAGGCAGAAGCCAGACGACAACGACAAGCTGCGGTGGAGGCCGAGGCTGCCGCGGCTGAGGCGGCGCGTTTGCGGGAAATTGCGGCGGCTCAGGAGGCAGAGCGTAAACGGCTGGAGGCCAAGGAGCAGCAGCGTGCAGAGGAAAGACGGGTTGAAGCTTTACGGCAGGCTCAAGAGGAAGAGGAGCGGCGACAGGTAAGCAATCACTAGCATCGGGTGGGTGTGCGTTGACATTCAATAATAATAGGCAGAGGCGAAGGCGGAGACCCAGAAACCTGAGAAAGTGGGTCTCATCGTTTCTACCTTTGCTCATTGCTCACTTTTCCATATCCATAGCGGCGGAAAGCACCGAAGAAAGCTGTGGTGCGGGACCTCAGTCACCTCACTCCGGAGGTATGTGTGATCTGTTTCGTCGAGACTTGTATACTAACACGCGGTGTAGCAAATACAACGGCGCGCAGAGCAGAGTGCGCGGGACAAGGCGCGTATTGCGGAACAGAAACGAGTGAAGGCGGAGAGGGTGGGTTTATATCTGTATCCATCCACCCGCGTATCTGCGACTGACTGCTCCAGATGCAGGACGCTGCGGCGATTCAGATGCCCGGCACTCCGGAGAGCATGGACAACAGCAGGCAGACCAAGGAGGAGTACATTCCGCCGACGCCTGTGTCGATGCCGTCGCCGTCTCAGCAGCGCCGTGTTTCGCTGATTGCGCCATCATCGCGTCCCGCTGTTAAGCTCCCCGAGGTGTTCCAGGCGAGTGTGCATGCGGTGCCGGAGATGGAGGACATACAGACGGCGGGGATGGCGGATGATTTGTTCGCGGTTGAGCGGCCTGTGGCCATGGGGTCTGTGAGTGTGAATGTTGTGCAGAGTGTCCCGGCGCCGCCTCCACCGCCGCATGCTACTCGTGGGCGGGGGCGCGGTCGCGGGTACTACCGTGGACGTGGGCGTGGGCTCGATGGGGAGCGTGGTCGGGGCCGTGGGCGTGGGGTCCAGGAGAGCACATAAGGTAGTAATCAAATAGTACATAGGCTAAATCGCGGCATTGGACGCTGCTTGTTTAATATTACTGGCCAATAATTCACGTGACCGCGCGTCTCGAAGTGATTTCAAAAACTTTAAAGCCTGTTTTTACTCCAGTCGCCTCAACGTTGAGGACTACCATTTGCTGACGAGGTCACTCGTATAGCAGCGATGCGTTCTCAACAAAGTCCTCCGGAATCAAGCACTGCGCGGTACGGTTCCGGGTTGTTTTGATTCAATTCGAAAAGATTGAAACGTTAGAAAGGTAAATGACCTTAAACAATGGAAAGTCGCCACGCAAGACCGAATTGCTCAACTGTGAATTTCCGGGCAACAAAGACCTTCTTTGTGAAACCTGAGGCCTAAGGCGTGAGGAATTAAAGGAATCAAACGCGGGAAAGTGGCCATTCCTACAAATTCCATGCTCGTGCATGCCCCCACAATCATTCCGCGGAACAGATGCCGGTCCCTGTTTAACGCCCTGCTGAGTCGAATCAGCGCCCGGGTGAGAGATCTACTGCAGCAGAGTGGTCGATGAGGCCTGGCTTGAATTTTCAATTGCTCGCAAGGTTGCTACTGTAAAATGCGGGGCCTGTAATAGCTGTAATATTTTCGCTGGTTATGAAGAGGTAAATCGGAAGAATGAGCATCACACGTGCAAACATCAAATACCGACCCTCCTCCAGGCTTCCATCTGTGAGGTCGGTGAGCGCTCTTGTCTCCCACCGGTGCATCGACCGGGTCAACGACGAGCCCCTTGTGTATCTCTGTCTCGTAGTCTCTTTTCTCTTCTTTCCTCCATCTCGTCAGGCCCAGCAGGCGGCACAATGGCCTCCAACGACGCCGGACACGCCGTTGCAGACTCTCTTTCAAAGCAGAAACGGGAGCGGCCTCCTGCTCTGGATATTTCCACGTTGCCTCCGCCACTACCGCACCGCGATTCTTCGCGCCAGGCAAGTCCAAGCGAACTCGCCGTGTCATGCGTCTACTCACAGCAGGACCTGTCAGCCCACCGTTCTTGTCTCTCCCGCTGTCGACCAGGCGACCCAGGAACCAGACTACAGCACACCCCGCTCAGGCTCGGCCACCTCATCTCTCGATCCGTACTACTTTGGCATCTCCGACTCTCCGATTCCGCCCCTTCCAACCGGCCCCATGCTCACAAGCACGACTCCCGACCTTCACCACAACCACAGCACAGACCCAGTCACCCCCTCCAGAGACCCCGCAGCAATCGACAGGCGCGGTCTCGTTGGCGTCGGCGAGCTCACCACGCCGCGCTGGACACGCTCTAATCACAACAAGGAGGACACAATCACCCCAAACAACCTCGACACCCTCGGCGAGGAGGGCGACGGCGACCATCCAGACGCACCAGATAGTCCGTGGACAATCGAGGCCGTCGATGGCGAGATGTCCGAACGGGAAGATGTGCGTGCTGCCTGCCCCGTCCATTCGTCGCTCCCTCACCCGTCTCTCCAGATCCCCGATGTAAAACCAACACCACGCACTCTCCGTGAGAGGCTATCAATGACTGAGGAGAGTGGCGGAGAAGAGATTCTCTACCCGCGCAAGCTGAACAATGGCCCCGTTCCTGACCTTCCCACTGTCGACCGATCCGATGAGCACTCCCCCACGCTTCCTCCCTCTGAGCCCGTGGTGCCTGCTGTCCCCCCTCCCGTTGACCCGTCGCCTTCTGAGCAGCTGCCGCCTCCACCAAGCGCCTTTTCGCAGCAGCCGCGACGGGCAAAGAAACGCACCTCGGACGAGTTCGAAATGGACCAGACGGGCACCCTTGTATCGAAGCGCGCCGCTTCCTTGAAGGACAAGCCAAAGGACGACAAGGCTGGTGTGCGCAAACACAGGAGTCTCAATGTCGGCAGTCCAAAGGCAAAGGAACGGCGTCAGAGCGCGGGCCTCAGTCTCAGCGGCAGTCTGAAAATCGCGCCCGGTCCAGTAAAAGCCTCGGACAGACACACCAGGCATGCGTCGACGAGTTCTTCTTCGTCCAACCATGCCGACAACACTCGTCGGAATCATGGCGACTTTTCGCACCTCCCTCCCTCTCCCTCCTCTTCCTCCATCTTGACGTTCCTCAAGCACCCTGGTCCCGGAAGCCAGACCCCACCCCTAGTCTCCGCCAGAGAGCCCCAGACTCCCAATGTGGCCCATTCTCTGTTGCGCGGAACACAGGAGGGCTGGTCGGGAATGGATGACGAAGCAACCGCCGAGGCCCTGCGGAAATTGGATGGGCTGAGTGGCAAAAGTGCACGGGCGAGGGCAAGCGTCGCCAGCTTCACTCGTTCAAGCGGCAGTCGACCCGGAACCCCTGCGAAGAGCGGGACTCAATGGGAGGGTATCGGGGCGGTGGAGCCTGCTCGACGAGCTAGCGGGACGCCCCGGGACAGCACCGGTACAAAGGAGCGTTCGCCTATTGGCTTGGGCTTTCCCTCAGAGGTCGTGGCTGACAGCAGCGAACCTGTTGGGAGCGCCATCAGCAGTGACGAACAACCTTTCAGCCCTTCTACTGCCTCTGAAAAGACGCCAAAGAAGACTGGTACGGCGAGTGCTAGATCAAGCTTTACGCCAAAGCGTGGTTCGACTTCTTCGACAACGTATGCAAGCACGCCCACGAGCTCACGCGATTCAGCATCGATGTCCGTCACGACCACCGCGACGTCCGTCTCTGCTGCGTCCAGCCGGCATTCTCTGGCCAACAAGGCTCGGCGGAATAGTGCCGGCAGTGACGCATCGAGTATCCACTCGAGCGATGCGACGTCATTCAAGGATCGAGTAGCGTCGCTTGCCACCAACGGCGATGCGCCCGACGAGGTCATCGTACCCCCTGTACCACCATTGCCCAAGGATCTGTCGACCTACAGGTCCCCGCCTCCTACATCCACTGGTCTTACGTTTCCTCTTCTTCCGACCCCAGACGAAGACAAGAAACGCCGAAGCCACGAAAGTGATCTGGAGCGCGTCGCTTCACTCGAGGTTCCAGCGATTTCCACACCCCCTCCAGCGGCCGCTGCCCCTCCTCCTTCCGACTCGCGTCGCCGGAGCCAATACTCGGGGTATGTCAGCAACACTTCGGTAGCATCGGAGCCCACGCCTCCCGCAGCCGTGCTCAAGACGCCTTCGAAGAAATGGAGCTTCTCTAATGCTCTTAATCTCAGGCTATCAAGCTCGCCTGCCTCATCTTCCGCTGCCAGCCCCAAATCTGCCTCCTCCAAGCCTGGTTTTTCTGGCAGCCCCCGAGCAGTGACCTTTGGTCAGCAGCTGCGCAAATCCACCTCCAAAGATCAGTCGCTGTCGGCGGCGACGCCACAGAATCCGTGGGAGCAGCCGGCGGCTATGTCGTCTGCGGCCTCTTTGGGATCGATGTCCTCAGTTGGCTCTGTGCGCAGTCCCGCGTCATTGCGGCCTGGCTCATCTAACAAGACACCCGATCGAGCCAGCCGGACCGGCACTGATTCGAGTGCCAGCACGAACCACACGACTTCTGCTGCTGCATTGGCTGCGCCGCACCCAGGTCCAGGTCCGCTCAGCCCGTCGGCGTCCATCCGTCGGAACCCGTCGAAACGGCTGACGCCGTCCTCTATTCCGTTCTTCCGTCGCTCGTCGTCCCAGTCTATGCAGGTTCCGGCTACTATTCCGATACCTACGTCTCCTACGCAGTCTACGAGCTACGCGGCGCTGACGCAGTCGCAGTCGCGCACCTCTGCCAAGGCAGAGGGGTCTCCTGGCCGCGAGTACAGTAATGCCATGTCTACTTCGGCTCCTGGCTCGGCGCATAAAAAGTCGTCTGTGCTTTCGCTGCTCAAGGGGTCGACCTCGCGGCGGAGCTTGCATGCGGATTCCAAGGAGGCGGCGGCGAAGGAGCTGCAGAAGGCCAAGGAAGCTGCCGAGAAAGAAAAGGGCAAGCTGGAGAAGGCGGCGGAGAAGGAGAAGCAAAAGAAGGAGGACAAGGAGCGCAGTGAGAGCAGGATTTCGGTTTTGATGGGACGCAAGCGCGGCAAGGTATGTTTATTTATTTATTATTTTTCTATAAGCCTGGCGCACGGCACTCATTCCGTTGTCTGTCAGACATTGTCTTCGACGGATCCTCGGAAGCCAAAGTCGCCTGTTAATCTTCCTCCTATACAGATGGCTGCTTTGGAGCCTGCAACGGCGCAGCGCGTTGCGCGACTCAAGTCCACCTCATCGGGTTCCACGTCGTCTTCCACCCCGAGCACCAGCTCCCGGACGGCGTCAACGTCGAGGCTTACTTCGCAGACCGCTAGTTCCATGCAGAAGCAGTCCGACACTTCTCTACGGAGCCGCGGTTTGCCCACGATCGCAGGGTCGCCATCTGTCGGAACAACTGGCGCGAATGGTGTACAGGCGTTGGCGGCCAAGGAAGCCAAGGAAGCCAAGGAGCCGCCACCGTTGACCTCGTCGAATTCGGCATCGGGCAATCCCAAGGAGACTCCTACCAAGATTCCGCGCATCTCCAGTCGCTCGTCTACCCTTTCGTCGCCGATGCAGAAGGGGTCAGCGACGGGCTTGAACAGCCGTCGTACCAGTGTGACCGTCAGTGGGCTGTCGTCATCGGCGAATCCATCGCCGACGGTCATGTCTGCGAACGAGTTTGGGGTGATGGAGAGCGAGGAGGGGGTCAAGACCGTGGGCCCGACTCGCAACCAGTCCGTTCGGGGGTCGCCTGCGACGATGTCGACGACCCGGGTGCCGCGACAGTCGACTGCTGCCACCGCAGCTTCGTCTTCGACGAGCATATTGGCCGCGCGCAAAACCAATCGCGAATCCATTTCGTTTACCGGTCTTCGCAAATCATCAACGAGCTCGGTGGCGTCGTCGTCGACTGCGGCTACGTCGACTGCGGCTACGGAATCGCACCACCGATTTTCTGCGCTTTCTCCGTCTAGGGGGCTGAAGCTTCTCAGCCCGAAGATTGGACTTGGGGCGTCGCGGAATTCCAACTCCACCTCGACGCAAAGCATTAATCAGGTTGCCGGCTCCCCGTCATCGAGCCGACAATCGTTGTCCACCCCGTCTCCTGCGCCCAGCTCTGTGGATGAGGAGGAACTGCAAGGTGACGAGGAGATGATGCTTTATATCCGGAGACAACAGGCCAAGAAAATGGCGAGCGGTGCTACGCAGGAAGAGCTGGATGAGCTCTTGTACTTCCCAGACCCTATACCGCCAGCCACTCCTCAGACTCCCGCCGGTGCGTCTCGTCTTTTTCTTCTTCTCTGTCTCGCTCTAGTTTATTAACCTTGTGCTGTTGTTGCAGCTATCCTGAAAAGCTCTCTAACTTCGCAACTCTCCGAATACGAACGCAAGGAAATCCTCGACTTTCCCGATGTTTATTATATTGGCGGTCGTAGCAAGAAGAAGCCTGCGACTCTGGACAACTCGACGAATAATCACGGGTACGATGATGACCGAGGCGACTATCTGGTCGTTAACCACGACCATCTGGCCTACCGTTACGAGATCATCGACATGCTGGGGAAAGGTTCTTTCGGACAAGTGCTGCACTGCCGTGATCATTGCAGTGGGGAGTCTGTGGCTATCAAGATCATTCGGAACAAGAAACGGTTTCACCACCAGGCCTTGGTGGAGATCAAAATCCTGGACAATCTGCGCAAATGGGTGAGTGCTTTCGAGAGATGACTGGTTGGGTTCATCTAATCCGTTTTGCAAGGACCCTGAGGAGAAACACCACGTCATCAAGATGACCGAGCATTTCTACTTCCGGAACCACGTCTGCATCGCAATGGAGCTGCTCAGCATTAATCTTTATGAGCTCATCAAAGCGAACGGTTTCGTGGGCTTTACCACTGCTTTGGTTAGGCGGTTTGCGAGCCAGATGCTCTTGTCCCTTTCCTTGATGCGCCATCATCGTATCGTACACTGCGATCTGAAGCCAGAGGTCAGTATTTGGATTTCCTTCGTGCATGGTGCGTTCTGACCGCGGCGCGTGTTTAGAATGTCCTGCTACGCCACCCTGCGAAGAGTGCCATCAGGGTAATCGACTTTGGAAGCAGCTGTCTCGAGCATGAGAAAAGTAATCGTAATTAATACCACCCATCTGCATACCCCTGCTGACAATTTTACAGTTTATACTTATATTCAAAGTCGATTTTACCGATCCCCCGAAGTCATCCTTGGTATGAACTACCATATGGCTATCGACATGTGGAGCTTGGGTTGTATTTTGGCGGAGCTATACACCGGCTTCCCGATATTCCCGGGCGAGAACGAACAAGAGCAGCTCTCCTGTATTATGGAGGTCCTCGGTGTTCCGGACAAGGAGTTCGTCAACCGCAGTTCCAGGAAAAAACTATTTTTCGGTACGTCTGACCGTCTTCAATTTGTCCAACGTTTGCTCACATCTTGACTGCAGACCCTAATGGAGCGCCACGGGCCGTGATCAACTCCAAGGGCCGGCGGAGACGACCAGGCACCAAGACGCTTGCACAGGTCTTGAGATGCAACGACGAGGACTTTGTCGACTTTCTTGCAAAATGCCTGGTTTGGGACCCCGAACGCCGAATAAAGCCCCAGGCAGCGTTGCGGCATCCGTTTGTCACTGCAGGGAAGCGTCCCAAACCAACGGCAACCATCGCGCCCAAGGCCTCCATCTCATCTTCGGCTTTGGGGAGCAGTCGCGTTAAACAAGTGATGGAGACGCCGAAGAAGTCACTAATAAGTGCTCCGACGCCTCTCACCGCACGTACCACACGAACTACCGGTAATGGCGCGCCGTCAACTCCAAGCAACTCGGCGCAACCTGCGACACTTGGATCGTCACGCTCGTACCGGACCACACAAGGCCAAGGCCTTTCCACTTACCAGTCCAGTCGAGCACTGAACGGTATTGCCGTAAGTTGATTTTTTTTCTTGGGGGGTCTCGACCAACGCTGAGACATTTTGCAGACAACTGCGGGCAAATGAGCTATATATATATTTTGGGGCGTTTTTCATGTTCTTGACCATGCTAAGGAGCGGCTCTTAGACTAATTCATTTAAAAGTCCTGGCGCATACCCGGTCTGCTGTATTCCCATATCTGCTTCTCTTGTTGTCGTTTTCTAGCACGTACTCTTAATTCTGCAATACATTCTGCACTTTCGGATGACACTGTAATTGGAGTGACATGCGTGTGACAAGTTTAGCCATGAAGTCATCATGAAGTACGCCAACTTGAATAGAGCTCTGGTCCGCAAATATTACCGGAGTGCTCCCCAACCCGTCTCTCCAGAGTTAACAGCCCTCCTGCAACGATATGCAGCATCTCCTTCGCGTCCTCTTGAGCTCGGATCTCTGCTTTCCTTTGGTCGCCCAGTAACGCATCTCCGACTCGATTGCTGATTTTAACTCATGAGGCTGCTGCAAGGTAACGTCAAGCTCCGTACTTGCCTCGGTCACATATGGTGCGTTTGCGTTTGAGTACTCGTGCCCACATTTTTGCTGAATGCACGTTAGCGTTGGCCGAGATACCGCGGCGTCTTGCGATGCGTGTGCGGTCGCTGGAATCCCTGCCATTCATAGTCGGGACGAATCCTTATGTTTCACGTACGCTCAGCAGCTATCGAGACAGCTTTGAGCTTCTTGCAAAGTCGGTTAGCAACTCCGAGCTATAGTTGGCCAATTTAACATTCTCCGCAGGTATCCTCCTGTGTATGTCATCCTTGTCTCCTCCGGGAAACGACTGAGCATGCTGCGATATTCAGAATGACGCTTGAGGAAAATAAAGTGTTCACAGAACAACTTGAGGACATGGTTGAAAGGCATGCTAATGACATACCGACGATGGCAAAAGGTTTTCAAGAGAGTGCAAAGTACATCTCTCCGACCCAGGTCAGCACGTTTCTGGACGGAGCCATTCGCAACCGCATATCGGTGCGCCTGATCGCGGAACAACACATTGCTATTTCGCACGCCCTCGAGGACTCTATCCATCGAGCCCAAGTCGGCGTAGTGGATTTGGGGTGCTCGCCGTCGAAAATGATTCGCATGTGCGAGTCTTACGTGGCGGAGCTATGTGCTGCGACCCTCGGGACAAGCCCGTCCATCGTCATCGATGGCCTCTCCGACGCGACGTTTGCGTGCGCGACTTCCCTCACTTGATGTGTTCCCCCCGGGTTCTGACAAACAACTAGATACGTCCCGGTGCATCTAGAGTACATTCTCACCGAAATTCTCAAGAATTCTTTTCGTGCGACGGTAGAATATCATAAATCAACTCAGCGCGCACTGCCCCCTGTTCGCATTACTATCTCGCCGCCTCTCAGGCCTGCGGCCCCCGGCACGTCCAACTTTTTGTCGATACGAATTCGTGATGAGGGTGGCGGCGTTTCTCCGAGCAACATGGCGCGGATCTTTTCCTATGCATTCACAACCGCAGGTCCGGGAAAAGACGCTGATGATGCCGATGGAGGCGGAGGACCCTACGCTGCTCAACACGTTGGAGGACTTGCCAACATTGGCGGGGGAGATGCCAACGTATTCAACCAAATGACTGCCCAGGGCTTGCAGACAGGGATGGGAACAATAGCTGGGCTGGGATACGGATTGCCTATGAGCAGATTGTACGCCAAGTAAGTCTACAATTTCTTTTTGGCAATTCGCGGCCAACTGTTGTTGCTTAGATACTTTGGAGGCTCGTTGGATCTTATGTCGTTGGAAGGATGGGGTACGCTTTTATTTTATTTTATTTTCTTGAGATTAGTCTTATATGTGTGTCAGGGAGTGATGTGTTTCTTAAACTTCGGTGTCTGGACGAGGCTGGTGACTCGGCTATTTGAAATAACCCATTTTAGCGCTGAGAAAACACTGAGAAATGTCCCCATTACATGGCTCCCTAAAGGGGTTCACATTTTGGGTCGGTCAAAGCGATTAATACGAGTCTTGCCTAAAAAGGCAATTGGCACTGATGGAAGGCCTCAAAAGCTTTCATGGCACCGTCCTATCCACGATTAATCTGTTGCTCGCAATTCGTCGATGTCTCAGAGAGTGGACAGCGGACTTCCACGCAGTTCGAGTTGGCTGAACAAAAAGTGCCCGGTCCAAGTACTTCTCAAGGGGAAAATGCATTAGAATGGCTGCAGTACGTAGTCTAATTGTACACTTGGTATAACGGTCTGCGCAAATAAGTGGTGAGGTTCCAGACAAGGGAAAAAATGCAAAGGCGACGTACGTGCTCGAAAACTTGGTGCCCTCCTTGACCACCTTGTTGACCGCATCCAAGAAATCTCTCTCCGAAGCAACCTTCCGCCGCGCGCGGATAGCGAACATCCCGGCCTGTGTAGTACAATGTTGAGCTGAAGCAAAGTGAAATCACAAGAACGAACGAACCTCGGTCGCCACAGACCGCAGTTCAGCACCCGTCGTACCCTGGCAAAGACGAGCAATAAGGTCGAACCGGATGTCTCGTTCGACGCTCATACTGAATAGTTTGTCAGCGATGCCTGTATTACAAGAATCTTATGCCTACCTTCTTGCGTGGATGCGTAGAATATGCGCGCGCCCCTCGATGTCCGGCAGTGAAAACTCGACACGTCTGTCTATTCGCCCGGGTCGCAGAAGTGCGGGGTCGAGTGTATCCGGTCTGGTTCGCTCGGTTAGCGGCTCGCTCAGGTCCCGCCGACGACAACTCACCGATTTGTGGCCATTAGCACTTTGATGTTTCCGCGCGGGTCGAAGCCGTCCAGCTGGTTGATGAGTTCCAGCATGGTTCGCTGCACCTCGTTATCCCCGCCCGCACCGTCGTCGAACCGCGCGCCACCGACCGCATCGATTTCGTCGAAGAAGATGATGCACGCCTTCTTGCTGCGCGCCATTTCGAAGAGTTCCCGGACCATACGTGCACCTTCACCGACGTATTTCTGGACGAGCTCGGAACCGATGACGCGGATGAATGTGGCGTCGGTTCTGTTTGCTACGGCGCGGGCACACAAGGTCTTGCCGGTCCCCGGAGGGCCGTAGAGAAGCACACCCTTTGGAGGGTCGATGCCGAGGTTGACAAAACGTTCTGGCTGCAGGAAGGGTGAGGCTAGGAAATTGCAGGGAATCGGGCAACTGACTGAGAGAAGCGGTGTCTCGACGACTTCTCGGAGTTTCTCGATCTGCTCTTTGCAGCCACCGACATCCGAGTAGGTCACGTCGGGCTTTTCCTCGACCTGCATCATGGTGACGGACGCATCGATTTTGGGCGGTAGAGGAATCTGGATCTGGTACTTGACCCGGTCCACTCTGTGAAATATTGTGAATGAGTAAGCTGCTTTGGTGCGGAGCCCCCACGCGACATACCCTACGCGCATCCCCTCCTCGATATCCGACGACGCCACGCGGTCTCCCAGGCCGACCACAAACTTTGCAATCTGTTTAATGTTGATGACATATTTATCCTGCTCGTCGGCACCCTTCTGGCCCTGCAGCGCGCCGAGGGGATTAACGGCCTTTGCTGCCTCTGCGGCGGCGGCGTCGACCTTTATAATCTTTGTGCAGCGAGCGACCTGGAGCGGGGGTTCCTCGCGCGCGCGGTCTGCGGCCAGATCCCAGAGGTTGGGGGACGAAAGGCCGGTGTCAGACTCTTTGACGCCGAGCTTCTCGTTTATTCGTTTCTGGACGTCTTTGATGTCTGTTTCGACTGCTTTGAGCTTTGCTGCATACGGCCCTTGCCCCTGGACTGAAATGAGCCAAACGCGCGAGCGGCGGGGTGTGCTGGGAACATACATATGTTTTGAGGATCTGAATGTCGCTATCATCGAGTGCGACGATTTTCTCCTCCTTTTCGTCTATCTTTTTCTCGTGTTTCTCCCAGTCACTTTGGGGGAGGTTAGACGACGGACTATGGGGCAACGGGCGACTCACGCTTTGGGCGGCATTGTAGCAGGAGGAGAGGTACGCGTCGTCACGGTGGTGTTACTTGGATGTGACGTCCCGGTGGCTGTGGCGCTGCATTACCCTTTAGCAGCACCATGGCCGGCGCCCTCCAGAATGCAAAGCGCGACCTCAACAAGATCAGAGACGAGGACAGGGAGAGCAGATTTGGGCAGGTGTTTGGCGTGTCGGGCCCCGTCGTCGTCGCAGAGAACATGATCGGCGCGGCCATGTATGAGCTGGTCCGCGTTGGACACGACGAGCTCGTCGGAGGTTCGCTCGTCCTGTCGCCCGCAGGGACCATGATTGACCTCTTGCACAGAGGTCATTCGCATAGAGGCAGACAAGGCCACAATCCAGGTTTATGAGGAGACATCCGGCGTAACTGTCGGTGATCCTGTACTGCGCACAGGGAAACCACTCAGTGTCGAGCTCGGGCCCGGTATGCTGCCTTTCTCTTCAAACCTTATCCATTCTTATGGCCATCCAAGGCCTCATGGGAAATATCGTCGACGGTATTCAACGACCCCTGCGCGTAAGCGAAATTGGCCCTAGACACCGAGTGCTGCACTTAGGCTCCCTTTAGTCAATCCAAGAGCACTCCAAGTCCATATATATACCCCGTGGAATCAACACTGACGCCCTGGACCGGAGTCTCCAGTGGGACTTCAACCCCACCACTTTCAAAGTGCGGAGCTAATCCCGCAGCTTCACAACCCTTGCTAACACAGCCCAGGTGGGAGACCACATCTCAGGCGGCGACGTCTTTGGCAGAGTATACGAGAACTCGCTGGTCGACAACCACAAAATCATGCTTTCCCCGCGAGCCCTCGGTACCATCACTAACATCGTCGAGAAGGGCAGCTATGCCGTCGACGTAAGAGAATCCCCGGCCTATTGCCCACCAATCTGAACCCGGTTTTCAGGACATCGTGCTGGAGACAGAATTCGCAGGCAAGACCACCAAACACACCTTAATGCAGCTCTGGCCCGTCCGTGAACCTCGTCCAGTTGCCGAGAAGCAAACGGCGGACTACCCTCTGTTAACCGGCCAGCGTATCCTCGATGCTCTGTTCCCGTACGTCCTTCTCTCTCCGTCTAGATTTTTTGTCAACCTTGTTGTAGATGTGTGCAGGGCGGAACCACCGCTATCCCCGGTGCATTTGGATGCGGCAAGACTGTCATCTCTCAGGCTCTTTCGAAATTCTCCAACAGCGACATCATCGTGTACGTCGGGTGTGGAGAGCGCGGAAATGAGGTATGTGCCGTTCCACCCTTCCTTGGCCTTGTTTCACCTGCCTGTAGATGGCGGAAGTACTGGCAGAGGTAATCAGGCCTTCTTTGTCTCCCTATATCTCTTCTTACAGCCAAATCAGTTCCCTGAACTGACAATGGAAGTGGGCGATCGTCAAGAGCCCATCATGAAACGAACAACCCTGGTCGCTAATACCTCCAACATGCCTGTCGCCGCTCGCGAGGCGTCCATCTACACCGGTATCACTCTTTCCGAATACTTCCGTGACCAGGGCACCAACGTTGCTATGATGGCGGACTCGACGTCTCGATGGGCCGAGGCTCTGCGTGAAATCTCAGGTCGTCTGGCTGAAATGCCTGCCGACTCTGGGTACCCAGCGTACCTCGGCACCAAGCTCGCCAGCTTCTACGAACGTGCCGGCAAGGTTGTGTGTGTCGGAAGCCCTGCAAGAAAGGGCACAGTTTCCATCGTCGGAGCGTCAGTTACCTTACTTTTTTAGTTGTCCGTTGGTCGTGACTCTTCGACAGCGTGTCGCCGCCAGCCAGGAGACTTCTCCGACCCCGTCACATCCGCTACTCTCGGTATCGTGCAGGTCTTCTGGGGTCTCGACAAGAAAACTGGCGCAGCGGAAGCATTTCCCCTCCGTCAACTGGTCGATTTCATATTCCAAATACACCAAAGTGCTGGAACCGTACTACGAGTCCGACGCCCCTGGCTTCGTGGAGTTGCGCACTAAGACGAAGGAGACCTCCTGCAGAAGGAAGAGGACCTCGCTGAGATTGTGCAGCTCGTCGGCAAGAGTGCGCTGGGCGAGGGCGACAAGATCACGCTCGAGGTGGCGCGCATGCTCAAGGACGACTTCCTCCAGCAAACGGCATGAGCGAGTATGACCGGTATTGCCCCTTTTACAAGACCAGCGGCATGCTCAATGCTTCGTCGGGTTCCACGACGCCGCCGTCCGCGCTGTCGGTCAGGGCCCGGGCGACATCACCTTTGCGAAGATCAAGGACGGTGCGGGGGATTTGATGTTCAAGTTGTCGCAGATGAAGTTCGAGGTACTGTGATGCTTCAAACTTGTTTCCCTACTGCCCATTGACACGCTCTCTTTTAGTCGCCGTCGCAAGGCAAAGAACCCATTGTGCAGAAACTGGACGCACTGTAATACGGAGATTCAGGACAAGTTCCGCAGATGGTCGAGTAAATTTGTATTTAAGGACATTCACATTAATGATCACGTAATTATCACGAAGCAATAGAAAATGTCAGTATCCTGCCGCTCGTCCTCGCTCATCTTTTCTCTTTCTTTTTGATTCGTTGTCCGTCCATAAGGTAAATCCTGAAATTACGCCCGCAGGTAATCTTGAAGTACATCCGGCTCCGCAGCTGAATGTACCCGCTTCTTCGATCTGCTATGTAGACATACGTAGACACCGCAAATTTTTCTCTCGTTCCTTCTTTTTTTCCTCAAGAGGCACAAAAAGCGTCACGCATCACACTGTGTCACACGCTTCATCAACAAACGCCAAGACCAAAGTGGTATTTGCGGATCCTCTCCATGGCAGGCGACCCAGTCGTAAGAGACGACGCTCACAGGCTTCCCTGAAGACGAGGAGGAGCCTCTGC